>JAULBW010042901.1:0-63327 GCA_032358265.1 Vaucheria bursata | reverse complement strand
ATTGGCTGCTTTTGTGAAGAGTCATCAGAATATATAAAACAGAACATAAAGTATAGAATATTCTGGAACATGCGGATTTAAGGCATTGTTGTAGTCCTAACATATACACATTCTGTCACAGATTTCTTGTTTTTGTTGTGTGTTACATTTCTAACACTCTCTCTAATTTTGAGTATCAATTACAGCAAATGACCATTTAGAGTACCATGGCAAAGAAAAATGACTTTATCATGGCCTCAATAATTGTTTTTTACTGCTCATGACATTAAAAAGTCCTATAAGTAGCCTAGGTTGAGATTTTGGTAACAACTTGTTGGAAGGATGAAGGAGACAATACAATAATATAATATATTAAGAGGTACCTAAAGTGGGCAAAGTCCAATGTACGGCAGAGGGCAGGTAAACAGCAAAAAGCAAAGAAAATATTTAATAAAGATATAAAAGTTTTATTAAACTTAGAAGAGGGAACATAAACACAAGACTGAACAAATGAACATGTTCCTGCTAGCTCCTGCGGTGTACCCTCTTGAAGTGCCCTTGAAACTGTCTCTCCGGTGAATCTCGCTGCATCTTTTATTCCATAAATAAACGTTAATTTCCATAGGTAAGCTTGTGACAATTCTAGAATAGTTTAAGTAGTTCTGAGAAATTATCTTTGGCAGAAATAAAGCAGAGTAAAGTGGAGTAATTGATAATGAAGCCAAAGAAAGCGGTATTACAAGATTGATGACTATCCTGGAATAATATCCAAATAGTTGAAGGCAGAGATTGAAGTACTATGACAGGAGATAGAACGGAATAGAATGATATCCAATAAGTTGAAGAGGTATTATGACACAGAACATGCGTAGGTAAAAAATGAGTGAAGAAGTTTCCACAGAACCATAGGAAATATGACACGTGGCAAATTGTGGAGTAGGTGCATAAAGGATTTCATAAAGGATTGTGGCAAAGGTGTAGACATAAAGGGTTTAGCATTAAAGGCACAATTAGGATAAAAGGCGCAAATAGGTAAAAGAGGCGAAAGGTGAGAGAAAGTGTGGGCAAAATATAGGTGAACATAGACGAACATAGTCAAGCAGTTATGCCATAGCCATTTAAAGAGATAGCAGGACCAGCAAATATCCTGACACAACTACGGTAAGTCATAAAATAGCAAAATATTGCATGCTATCTAGATATAAATATTATCATACTTTACTTATGGCATAAGCTACATTTATTTACATTTTGTTTTAAGCAAGTCTATATTGTACATAGTAAGCTGTCATTTAATAGTTGTTAGCCTCTACACCTTTTTGAAGCATTTAGTTTTAGTGGTTTTTTTGTTTATTTGGTGTGTGATACATGTGCCTAAGTTGAAATATCATCACTACAACTATCTACTAAAACTAGTTATCTAAGGAAATCCAATGATCTAAATAACTACAAAAACATGGAAATACGGATATAGTCAATATTTAATTTACAATTTTTAATTCATTGTCAAATACTGTTATAAATTAATTCTCTTCTGCAGCTGTAAAATTCATTTTCAGTATTTTTTTTATTCTTTAGGAATTTTTATAGGTTGAAGGCATGTGTGCCTTCCATTTGATTGGTTAAAGATACACATTTGCACATGACTTTCACTAGATTAGTCAATGTCATGAATCTGTATATTTGTGCACTTATGAAAGGAAAACACTTTCAGCAATGCATGTTGTGATTACTGTTATGCTTGTAAGATCTCTGTCTTTGTCTTGTTCTGTTTTGTCATTAGCTGCAGTAATAGATATAGTGCAATTTCATTATAATATATTTTGCATTAGCTCAAATCATGGTTTTTGATAAGTGGCATTTAGCTTCAACATTATTGATTCAAAACATTTATAGAATAGGAAGCTTTTCACTAACAAATATTGTATCAAGATTTGGTTAGAGAGCATTTATCTCTTAGTGCATGCATTAATTTTGACATTTCTTGTTCTATTTTGCAATTATGTCAACAAGTATTGAGTCCTAGCAAAAATTACTGGAATATTACAATTAGAGTTCTTGGGTACTAAAGATACTCACTTTGCCATCAGTAATCAGCAGAATACATCAAATGCTCTTGCACTAACTCTGTGCAGATATGCAGATGCAAACTAGAAGGAGACTTTCCAGAGAAAACCTTCAAGAGCTTACTATTTTGCATTAGCTTGCAATTTCAGAAGTTAGAGTTCAAAACTAGTCTCAGTTGTAATTATTTTTCATCAGAAGTAGAACATATTCCAATGTGCATGGCTACTCAAGAAACTGTAAGATTGAACCAATTATCAGTATTTTGCACATTTCTAAAAAGATCTGACTTGAATATTGTTAGGAGTTAACTTCCTAACGTACTAATTCCTTTTGTAGCTGCGGTACAATTCAGGGAGATTTGTGTAACTATACAATTCAAGAGGATTTGTACAGTTCTAGATTTGAGGAGAGTCACATAAGTAGAAGTTCAAGAAGAGTTACACATTTTAAATAATCAGTTTACATATATTTTTGTTGTGTTGATAGAATGTCCTTACTTCTATCAACATAAATTATTGAATGCAGCATATCTCCATTAATTGTTGTCCATTTCTTCTTGCATTTGGCTATTGTATTCCAAATAAATGTTTGATAACAATATGAGTGCTAGATGACTCTCAAATTTAGTTTTCCAAACTAAAACAAGCATATCAGTTTGAAATTTTATTTTTTCTGGCAATGCACCAAAAATAATGAATTAGTGATTGTTCATACTCATTGTTCCAGACAACCCGCAAGTACTTCTACATCAATTTTATCACATTCAAGTATCATTTTTCTTGTTGTGATGTGTTTGGTATTGCATACCATTAATTTTTCATAGGTATACTTGAGATATGGGAATGCAGATAATATAAAATTTTTTATAGATGTGTGCAAAATTGGATTGTTAAGCTGTGCTAATGGAGCTTGTAATGCTTTTATTAGCAATATTAGAATTGACAATCTCCTTGTTCTGAATAGTTTTCTATCATAAATTTTTTTAGTATGCTGTAAGTGCTTTATACCAGCATTTAAATAAAAAATCACTACACAAAATTTCAACTTGCTTGTGTGAACTTAGTAGCAGCTATTTTGCCAAAAGTTGAGTTGAATTTGGATGAAACTTTGCACTAACTTATTGCTGCAAAGTGATAGCTGTGCTCCTGACTTTTTTGCCAACTTTTAACAATCCTTGGTTAATATAAATCACTGGATCTTTTTCAACTGCAAACAAACAAACAAAACAGTTGACTGTGTGTGCCAATTTGAGATGACAATGCTTGTAGTAACAATCACTAGTTTGCTCTAAGATGATGTGCAGTAGTCTTTATGTTTGTTGTCTTGCTGTTTTTGTAGTAACTGCTCTCCTCTGTTCATACACAAATATCTATCAGCTTGAAACACTGTTCATAACAATATAATACTATTTTGGTACATATTTTAGTTTAATTCATTGCAAATTTTTTTGCATTAAACTAAAATAGCTATGTCAAAACTTGAACTAGAGTAAATTTGGTCAATCGAAGTTCATTACTTTTTGTTTTTTTTAATTGTACTAAAAATTTGAACTAGAAGCTTATTATTCTCTCAGATTTTAAGAGCATTATGTAACAAATGACAATGAATTTGCTGAGCTCAGGCAACAAAAGCTTTGCAAGTAGTCCTTTTCAGTGGATTTCATCTTAGTACATTTAACCACCTAACACTGATGCATCTTTTTTAGAATTGAATTGTAGAGCAGTACATGTGTGATGGTGCTGGGTCATTGAGCACTGATCAGTAGTTTTTCAGCTCAAGAGAAATGTAGTGGATTGTGTGGTGCATTATTGCTGTGAATATTACAAAAGTCAGCAGCCAAACTTAATGTCTTATTGTCTAAATTAGTTACTGTACAATCAAACAAAACTAACTCTACTGTTTAAACAAATACTGACTTATTTCTACTTGGTAAAACTAGCGGTATAAAAGTGCAATGCTGCATAAATAACTTTTAAAAGCTGTAAAATAACTGACTACATTCCCTTGGTGGGTGCCATGAACAAGTAATTTAAGTGGCACAACCAATTGAATGCCTGGTCAAACTGTTCCTATCTAGCTAGTGTTTATATCTAGATGTACCATCAATGCTTTCTTTATCTTGCTTTATGAGAAGAATGCATTTTGTGGTGCTAAGCCATTAAGAACCAATTGCTAATCATCTGGTCAGAAAGAAATGTTAAAAGTGTAGCACTGACAAATTTGTGACTGAGCATTTAAATTTCAGGGATGTCATGGTTTTTTTAAGCTAATTTCAGATCAGAAAGTGCCTAACCCTAATCTCTAACTTCAAAAACCCAAGCCCTAGAACTTTAACTGATGCTGGTATTCTTATCTTGGAGTAATATTACAATATTACATTACAGGTGGTTTTTGTAGCATAGTTAAAAACTCCACACTAGAACCAAAATAGAGATTCTAGCAGCCCCTGAATGGTTGCAGTGCTTACAGTAAGTTTATTGCTAATTTTAACAATCAAATTTCATGTTTGCATAGCAGCCAAAAAATCTTGCACCACCAGCGATAGGGTTAATATTTTCTTTTTCAATCAGCAGTAAGAAACTCTCAGTAAAATGATTCTCCTCAATTGAATTTTGACCATTTCAAAGGTGGACCAGATTCTTAGTCGCCTCACGGTGCATTTATGGACCGAAGTTTAGCATCTGTTGGTTTGCTAATAATTTTCAGCCATTTGCGAAGCAGCCGTTCAAGGACCGTAAGATTTTAGTGGTGCGTCAGTGATATTTCTAAATTAGCCTTATCCTGTGTAAATTCAATCTTAAGCGACTAATATATTTTTTCTCAAATTAGCTGGTTTAATCAGAATCTTTATGACTAACAATTCCTGCTCATAAGAATTAACTACTGGGCAGTTTAAGCAAACATAGTAGGACCTGCCGGCATCAAGTTTTTTATCGAGTTGAGTTATATGTAATAAATAATAAAGGGAGGTACATTCTTCATCGATACTTGGAAAATGAAGAAGCTTAATGCAATTACTCTGCACGTTTTCCTTATCCTGCAATGGATATTCTCTGTTAATTGCCTTTCATCGTTTCCTTCACATCTTCGAAGTGCAGCTCACATATATCCAATGAATCTTTCACCTTGTCACAGCAATATTTCTCGTGCAAAATGTGCAAAATGCAAAGAAAATGGGAGAGGAATCAGAGTTTCTTCGTTGTCGGCGCACAGAGAATCAGCAGACAGTTATGAAAACAAAGAATTAGCAAGCGGGACGTGGAATGATTTGAAACGTAACAGTAATTTCAAGGAGATGTTTAATGACGAATATCGTGAAGCTAAGAACGAAGATAAAATAATGGCAAGTAGAAAATCCAATGATATTTTAAATCACAAGTTATATTTCAAAATTTCTTTAAGCTAGATGTTTACGCTGTCCCCGGAATTATATCTCAAACGAAAAGGTCATAGTTATGGAAATATACTTGAAAAACTATTCTTTTCAAATAAATATACTCAAAATTTAGTATGACCTTTTGTTTAGGATGAAATTCGGGAGTCCAGGTTGAAAATTTATTATAAAAACTGTATGAAAAATTGAAACTGCTGTAGTTAAAGATGTTGAACCTTTCTTAAATTGTTCTTATGTATGAGCTGAAGAGTAAATAGTGTTTACCCCAAGTGACTTAATTACTCTTGTGTAATTCCTCTGCTTTATTATCATTAAATACACTTTGAGCCTGAAATCCTGGGACACGTAACAAAATAAATCATATTTTAATATCTGTAATAGAAAAATTGCCTTTATAGTATTTATGTATTACTGAAAAAACACGAATCTCATCATCATCTGTATACTTTAAGCTGCAATTGAAAAAAATGGGAAGGAGGCTAAGCATGAGAAAACCACAAATCGTTCAGTATCTTTTGATGATTCATTTACTTTTGGTGATCATTTTTCAGAGCTTCATCGAAATATTTAAAAATATTTTCTTGTTTATATAACTTGAGCTTTTTAATATAGACAACTGATACATACATACTGACACAATCAAATCTATCTTTACAAATTATGGTTTTAGTGGATTTTAGTGTAAACTGGAGTGTTTTGCGTTTTTGATATATAAATATGTGTACTAATAAATTATACATTTACAAGTATGTATGTTGGTGTGCACGTCACTGTAGATCTGTGTTTTTCTGTATTTAAACCTTTCAAAAAAATTGAATGAGATATTTTCGACAGAATAAAGTCATCATGAGTTGAAAAGTAACCAAAAGGTGTCATTATTCTTTTTTATTATTCACATCTTCTTTTCGCGATATATTTATTATTCTGAGCTTTCAAAAGGATTGAATTTTTTTCAATTGAACATTCTTTGTATCAATATTTGCAGTGAGTAAATCACTAGTAATACATAACTGCAATGTATGAAAACATGTACATATCAGTGTGGATGTACGTATCAGTATATATATAATATTAGTATTCAAAGAAACCATGCTAAAAAATGAAAGCTTTTCATGTATACATTATTTAGTTTAAATTCATACATATATACGTAAATAAATATTATGCAATTTTTTAAATAATGTCCATATGTACGAGTATTTAATATATTTTTATGTATAAATTTTTTAAAATAATTTTTTATAGGACCAAAAATATTATTTACAATTACATGTGTACGTATGAGTATTTAATATATTTATATATATATATATATATTCATTTGAAGTCTAATTTATTATAAATTGCTTTTTTCATAAGACCACAAATAATGCTTTTAAATAATGTCTGTATGTACTAGTATTTGTGATGTTTTTTAGTCATATATATAATTGTGATATTTGCTAGAACTAAAAAACGACATTATTTATTGATGTCTGTATGTACTAGTATATAAGATTTTCTATATGTAACATTGAAATACTATATATTTAAAGCATGTACGTACATATGTCTGGTTTCATAGTTGCATGTTTTTTCATGTAACTTTTTATGAAACCAAAGAGAAATATTTATAAAAAATATCTGTGTGTACTCTGTTAAAATCTTGCCAGTATAAATTAGCTCTGATGTAATTTTTATCGGAAAAAATGATATTTTTTATGTTTCATGTAAATAACCCTCATATGAAGTATAATATTGGAAAAAGAATATATAAAAATCTACATATATATATTCATTTATTTTAATATTTATTGTTTAGGACAGAAATAGCTTTTCAAAGAACGAAAACAAGAAACGTACCACGAAAAACCTAAAAAAAGTACTATTTGGCGATCAAAAAAGTAATACTGCATCCAGCTCATCTAGTGCTTGGAGTACTACATTCAATTATGGAAGCAGTTTTGAAAAAGTTATATTTGCATTGAGTCAGCCAGTTGATATTAAATCAACTAAAAACCGAATACATAGCACTAGGAATACTAGTGATAGTACTAATAGTGGTACTCATGATAGTAGTACTACTGGCAGTATTGATAGTGCTTGTAATAATATTGGTAAGAGTAATAATTATAGTACCAGTAATACTGCTGGAGATAGTACCAGTAAATTTATTAGTAACAATAATACAGAAAGCAACACAATTCCTCAGAAGCGTTCAAAAATGGCTAGTAAAAGTATTATCGCAGCTGCGAAGAATACTGACTCAGAAAATACAAAAAGTACTACAAGAAATAATAGCAAAATTGTGCAACCGAACACAACAAATTCACAGAGTAATACTGCCAAAGTACCACGATTATTCCAGAGAAATAATTCGAAAAGTAATCAACCACTCGCAACGAAGAAAAGGTACATTGCTGATATAGTTACTATTGATCACAAAACCAAGCAGAGTAGTACTAATGAAAAAGGATTAGTAGTACCATCATCAGTATCCAATAAAGACAATAATACAGAACCCAGCATGAAAAGTAATTTCTATATTCCGAATAACACTACTGAGTGCAACAAGCAAAGTACTACCAATATCAATATGAAAAGTACTTCACGGTTTCCAGTTATTGCTACCGAGAGTAATAAGCAACGTAGTGCCAATAGTAACATGCCGAAAAAAGGTATTACCAGTAAACTAAATGGTACTCAAACTGGTGAAAATAATTCATCCGCATCTAGAAACAAAACAATATCAAGTTCCAAAGTTACTATCCAGAAATTCAATCAAACTAATACTACTATTCATCGAAATAGTACTACAAACAGTAATATCTCATTTCATCATGGTACTACAACTAAGGAAAGAATAAAAGATAGTAGCCATATGAATATTACTACAGTGCCATTAATACTGAAAAGTGATGCATCATCAAACGATATCGATATTAGTAAATTGAAAGTCATCGGACGTTACATATTAATTGATGCGCAAAAGAAAAAGAAAGAGCATAAAGTGTCAAATCGTAGTACTATGGAAAAATTACCGAATAGTAATAGAGTTAAATCAAAGAATACTGTGAAGAAATTACCAAATGGAAGTGAAGAAATATTACCGAGTGATATTATAGACAAATCAAACAGTACTCTAAAGAAATTTCCTAATAGTACTTCAAAAAAATTACCCAAGAGTAATATAGAGAAATCAAGTAGTGCTACTAAGAAATCGTATAGTACTGCATCACATCCAGATATTACTGCTGATCAATTAATCGAACATAAAATATCAAAAGATGCTAATTCAAAAAAATTATCCAAGAAAACTATTCAAAAAGCATTAAATATCAGAAATATTATTGATAAGAAAGGTACATTGAATACTAGTACTACAGAGAAGTCATCGGATAGTACCACTGAGATACAGTCCAATGCTAGTAGTAGTACAATGAAATCTACGAATAGTACTAATACCGAGAAAGAAAAAGTAATCGGGAAATATGTGCTGAGTCAAAGACCTAATAGAGTTGATCCACCTCAAAGGTATGTTAATATTTTACTTATATGCATGCATACATATAAATGTATATTTATGTATCCATACTGTAAAATATTTATATATATACAAACTTTTGCATATACGTACATACATACATGCATATTTATACATACTGATAGATACATACATGCATATACATTCAAAACTAGTATATACATAAAGGGGATGAATACATACTGATATTTACATTTTACCAGTACATACATACGTAAATATTGATAAAACATACATGTATATATATATATATATATATACATGTATACACGATTTAATTGGGTAATACATACAGCCATGGTGATATAAATGATTGTTTATATGTGTGTATACTCATATATACATGATATTTTCATGTATATACATGTATACTGATGCGTACATGCATGTAAGAAGTGTATGTATATATACTACTGCATGTACATTAGTATATTGATATATATATGTATATATCTTGTATAAATATTGATGTATGCATACTTGTAGTGCTCTATACATGCATGTACTATTTTATGCATGTATTTATTGATGTGTACATGCGCGCACTGATGTATACATGTATTTTTGTTATCATATACATATTTTGATGACTGCATACATGCATGCATATACTGTTGTATACATCAAGCATAAATTGGTGCATGCATACATGCGTAAAAAAGCTAATGTACATATACATACAAAATATACATTTCCATACATGTAGGTATATAGAGCTAACGTATAACAGAAGAGCAAATGATATATTTTCGTGGATAACTACTAACAGTAACGAATTTGGAGAATTTTGGAGCAGAGAACATGCTAGCAGATTGACCAAAAAAATGAGATATGCATGGTTATTACAGGTTATATGTATATATGTATGTATGCTCTAGCTATGTATCTATCAGTATGCATTCACCAGTATGCAAGTACCAAAAAAATACGTGAGAAAACATAATTTTTAAATATATTCCATGTACAGTGGATGGAAAAAGCTCTAAAACACAATGTAGCACCTGCAGATTTGAGTGCCTTGGTTGGCATCAATTGTGACCTTTCACAGAAAAAGTCAAAAGCCACTTATCAAAATGAAAAAAGGACCCAATCGATTAGCTTGATTGGTATTAATTTAGAAGAATTTGAAGCGTTTAGAAGTGAAAGGTCAAATAAAGAAGAAAAAAGTGAGAAAAAAGAATTTCAAGCGACCAGCACAGAATCAGGTGATTTAATAGTAAAGATATATGTAACACATGCTGTTTTATTCGAATATAAGGGCACATGTTGCTCTATTCGAAAATAAGAATGCATTCATATTTTTATCTGTATATTCTTTATTTTGTATTGCAAAGTCATTAGAATCTAGGAAAATAATTCTTTTGACCTTCTCAAACTAAAAAATTTCAAACATTTCAAACTTTAAGAAGAACAATTTTTAACCATTTGAAAACAATTCTGAATGCTGTAGATTCTTGGATATAAGTAAAAGCGCACTTTTTGACATTTTGATGATGAGTCTAAATGCCGTAGAATATCAAAATAAAAAGGAACACAATTTTTAATCTTTTGATAATGATTCAGAATGCTGCCAAAATTGATTGAAATGCTCCAGCTTATCAATTATATACATGTAGGCTAAATGAACTGTTCTCTATATAAGTGGTAATTCTTATAACATTTGGTAGTTTATAAAACATGTCTATATTGAACTGTGAAATTTCTACTGAACTCTGAACTGCATAATAATTGTACCGTGAACAGTACAGTAATTGTGCTTTGAACTGTACTTAAACTGCAAAGAGCAAATCAATTTGGAATGTTAAACTTGATCCCTTGCTATAGTGAATTTTGATTTTCATATCATCAGTATATTAGTTAATTTTTTCGTTTCATTTAAGTCATACTCCTTCAACTGTGATAAACTAGCTGTATGCATATCTGGCTGTTACTTGCATACGTATCGTGACTATATTGGTCTGTGAACTGAACTATAAAAAATGTATTGATATACTGTGCAAATTTCATTTAAATATGAATTGTACTGAGTGAATTGTATGTAATACAATGATATGTACATGTCGAATTATATATTAAACTGTCAACTGTACAAACTTCATACAAGTATGAATAGAATGAAATGTATAATGAACTGTGAACTATGCATACTGAGTTGTATAATAATTGAACAGTGAACTGCATATGCTGTGCTATTTATAATATTGCATGATAATCGGATTATGTTATTTTACAACTTAAAAAATATTCACCAAAGATATCACTTAAATTTCAATTATTTAATAGTCAAATTTTGTTGATGGAAAGTTCACAACTATAAAAAAAGGTACTAAAGTTAATTTTTTCAAGTGTGACCTTTCATTTGTAGTTGGTGTCCTGTGTTTGAATGTAGTTTTTGCATATACGCATAGATTTAAGTGTATACGCATGGCTTTAAGTGTATACGCATGACTTTAAGTGTATACGCATAGATTTAAGTGTATACGCATGGCTTTGAGTGTAAACGCACAAATTTAAGTGTATATGTGCATGTTTGAATGTATATATGTAAATATACATGTGAACATAAAAATATGAGTGCATATTTGAGTATATTCACAAAAAACTACAGATTAGCGTATATACACCAAAATATACATGTTGAAGTATAATACTACAGCATGTTACAATATGAAGTAAAAATTTATTTATGAGTATACAAATTTGATGTACATTATTTTTTAATATTATTTGAAATATTTGGAGCAAAAACTGTTTTTGTATATTTGCAATGTATTTATATATAACATTATATCATTTTGTTATAATAGATACTGAAAACGTCAGATATAGCAAATTTCACTCATAGCGAATTTTCATTTATAACGAATTTTCACATATATTGAATCAACAAAAATGTCCTATTGTGCCGATTTCAGCTTCTGATTCTCGGATACAACAAATTCAAGAAACAAACAGTTTATTGTACCCAAACTCGGATAAATTTCAATTAGTATAGATATTACCTTGCATTAGTGGAAATACTAAAAATTATCTGTTTTTTAGGAAAGATGAAAATCAACAATCAAATATATGTAGATTGTACCCATTTTGTCAAGATACAATATAAGTTTGTATATGCATATTGTATACAAGAAACTGGTGCGTAAAGCTTCAACAGTCCAATGTAATGCTCAATGTACTGCTCAATGCACATTTCAGCTTTGATAGTTCACAGTTTGATATATTGCTGTTATGCATGTATAAGAAAGCATTATACTTATATATCCAAAAATATGAAACTGAACTTTATTCAATATGACTTTTTCACTTGTTCATGATAAGTGATAATTCATAAAAAGTAAATTCGTTATACACAAAGCTTACTGTACCACTGCTATATGTATGTATACAAATTAGCATATTTTTTCATATCGCGATTTTAGTGTTTGCATAGACCAAAATTATGTATAAAAATTCAAAATTTGGGTGAGTTACACAAGTAGAAATATGTTTATTATTTTTTGCATTTTTCCTAATTTTTTTTAAATTTCTCCCATCTTTTCTATTTTTTTAAATTTTTCTTAAAAATTATAAGTTAAAATGAAATTGTTTCTACATGATACATTTCTATTCTTTTTTTATCTATATGTTTTGATTCAAAACTATTATTTATAGATTCAAAATTGGAATGGACCTCCTTGTCGGCCTCATTCGGGCCTGCATTGATGAAATCAGTTTCAGAAAGATTTACTTACAGGTTGCCACGTGTCATCATCATTGGTGATGTGCACGGTTGCGTGCATGAATTACAGGTATATACACATCGAACGTGTATATGTATTCATTAAAATATACATTATATACATACATGTATGCATATATATGTATATATACATGCCTACTATTACGTATACATACGTGCAGATACGTATACACCGACACATACATATACATACATACATATACATACATACTGATACGTGCGTATATCTATGTATTTCATATGCGTATTTATGTATGTATTCCTAAGTGTATATATGAATCGTATATATATATATATGCTCCAACATATGTGTCCATAGGCGTATACATGTACATAAGTATCAATATATATTTTAGTGTATGAATCAGTGCGTATGCTGGCTTTTGAAAAATATATGTATACGACTCAATATTTATATGTATGTACGTATGTGTGTAAATCATGTATGTACATGCATATACATGTAGGAGTACATTTTTACCTTTGTGAATCATGTATGTATATAAGTTCATATGTATGCATGTGTATATACGCAATTTGCACATATTAAATTTTTACATGGAAATTAATTTGTATATATTCATAGGTACAAATTAGTTTATACTTCTGTATGCGTCCATGAATCATCATGTACCAAATTTATCTGTATATACATAATTTTTGTGCATTTAAATATATATATATATATATATATATATTATTTATTACAGGAATTAATTTGTGAATGCGATTATAGACCTGGTGATTTACTAATATTTTTGGGAGATTTGGTAGCTAAAGGACCCCATAGTGTGGCCGTTGTAACAATGGCTAGAGAACTGGGAGCTATATGTGTAAGAGGAAATCATGATTTCGAGGTAGATACCCAATCATAATAGTAAAATATGCCATCAATGGATACTATCATGATAAAAAATCAAAGAATACTATCCTAATAATAAAAAATACTATCAAAAATATTATGATGTGTTAGAGGAAATTATGATCTTAAGGAAGATACACTTTCAAAGATACTATCATATTATAATATCATGAGAGTAAAAATACTATCAATGCATACTATCCTGATAGTAAGCATACTACCAGTACATAGTAAAAATACTATCAATACATATGTTAAACATACTATCGATACATATAGTAAAAATGCCATCAATGCGTACTATTTTGATATGCTATTCAGCCAATCAGAGAAGCGATTGAAACCACAGAAGAAACTCAGAGAAGCGAGATATGAACAATACTATCAATGCATACTATCAAAGTGTACCTAGTATCCTGATAGTAAAAATACTATCAAAGTATACTCATGCTTGGATTACAATCACGTAAGGTTAATATGGAGTCATTTCCTTATTGGCATTTTTCGAAATGTAATCTTAGAATATTTGATGTTTGTAGTGATGGTCGAAATATTCAAAGAGCTAAATTGATATATATGCATGTTGATACATAAATTGATATTATCGATGTATACATACAAATCAGATAGAATCATACCTAAGAAATTATGGTTTGGAAATAATTACAGATATGATATCATATGTTAGCATATACTTCCAATGTGAACTATAAAAAAAATAATTTTTTCAAAGTATGCATTTACATATAGTAGTATTCTATCAAACCGTTCACCATGAATTGAGAAAAACTATATAATTTCAAAAAGTAAACTAAAGATTTGAAAAAAATAAGTTAAAAATTGAAAAAATTAAAAAACTATAGAAAACTAAAAAGAGTTGAAAAAAACGTTTAAAAGTCTTGAAACAATCTAAAAAATGAAATATGACCAAAGTCTTGAGACACTGTATCAAAGCATAAACTCGTGATTTTGTGGGCCTCTAAAGAAGTAAAAACTATCCCGATAGCAATATATGCAATCATAGTACAAATTTAAATTCAAGTGTATACATATGATTATGTATACATGTATATTAATGATTATATGCACACATAAACATCTTTTACAAATTTAAGAATTCATGGTAAACTGAAAAATATGTTTTTTAATCAGCAAGCACTATCAAATTGTCAATTCATTCATTTCTTTATGTGCATAGTATATTCTGTATATTTATGATGTATATTTGTATCGTTATTTTCCTATATATGTATACACCTGTATATTTATGTATATACAGGTTTTACGATGTCACGGAATCATGACAAACGGAAAAAAAGATCCTCTTTTAACCAGCAAGCACTATCAAATTGCTAATTCGCTCAGTACTGATGACATAAGTTGGCTAAAATCGTCTCCATGGTATATCAAGAGCAGGGACTTAGATGCTTTGTTCGTGCATGCAGGATTTGTCGAAGGAATTAAAATGACAAATCAAAATCCACGATTAATGATGACTCTTAGAAGTGTACTACCAGACAATACGGCAACTTCAAAGGTAATATTTTACACACACACACACATAAATATATATATATGTATTTTCTAGTATATACATTTGGTTGTATATACATGTATATTTGTGGTTGTATATACATGTGTATATGTGGTTGTAGATACTTGTATTTGTGTATACATATAGTTATATACATAATCTACAAACGATGATGATTCTTGGAAGTGTTTTTCCAGATGGTGCATATATATGTATAATATTAGATATTTTCATGAACTAAAAAGTTGAATTGTGTAGTACCTGATATGTGAACTGTTTGTAAGCTAAAAGCTGTTGATGCTGAATTCTACATGAAATCTTCAACTGTTCCTTGAATCTTGAACTATACATTGAATTGAAAACTGTATTGATGAAGTGCAGTAGTCGAACTGTACAATGGTTGAATTGTGACCTGTATATTAAGCTTGAAGTGCAGATGGGTGTTCGTTACCTATTATCTACATGAAGACGTGGACAGTTCACTGGTGTATCATCTGTACATCAGTTTCATGGAAGCCATTTGTTCAACTAAGAAATTTTATACTGATGATTTTAAATTTACTGATGGTGGATGATTACATTCCTTTTTAACTAGTAATCGGAAAAAGTTTGTTGTATATAAGAATGTAGTATATGGGGCCTTTCCAAAGTTTTACTCAAGGATAGAGTTCAAAATAGTGTGTGAATTGAATTTAAAACCATAATTATAATCAATGTATGTATGTGTATTTATGTTTATACGTGTATATAAATGTATACGTAAATATACATTTATGCGTATACGTACATGCATATGCATATACGTATACGCATATAAAGTTTTTGTATATATAAATTATATTTTTCACTTGTACATCAGTGCTTTGCCAATGTTTCCATATATTTTATTCTAGAATATTTATCTATTTTTTCTACTTATTAAATTAGGCAGAATCTGTTTTGATTGCTGATCTAAGAAAAGAAATTAATAAATAATTTGCATTTTCTATGTGTACGTCAGTGTACCTCCACTATCTTCATATATTAATAAATGAATGTATCGAATTTTGAAAATAAGAATTTGAACTGCATTTTTAATTTTGAACTGAATTGGTAGTTCCGAATACAGTTCCCATGACAGTTCAGCTGGAATGATACATAGAACGTTTATATACATAAAAATCTAAGAAGACATAGTCGAATATAAACATGATTATTCTAAATTACCCATATACTTCTTGAGATTGAGTTCTATTTTCAAAATATTGCTGGGAAAGAATGTAAATTACACTCTAGAAGATAGCATTTATGTTAAGAGATAACATAAAAGTTAAAATTTAACAGGGTTACTCATGAGTTCTATTGGCTTAAGATATAATCTTGTTAGATAATAATGTAAATGTTGATATTTCACCACATTGTGACTTAATATTTATGTTAGAAAATTGAGTAAATGTAGATTGTAAACAGTGTAACATAAATTTCATAACACTAATGTTAGGAAATAACATAAATATATGCATTTTAAGAAAGTTACTGATGAGTTCGACAACATTAATGTTAGATGATCACATTAATATTGATATTCAGCAGAAGTAAAAATGATATAGTTGCTATAGAGATGATAGACAGCAGAAAATAAAATAATAAATAAGAACTTCGGATATATCAAATTTAATTTGTTATATTGGAAAATCTGATGCTGAACTTGGCTCAATATGGTTTATTTACTACAAGTACATCTTTAAGCTAGTAAAAATCCGACATCCTTGCTTTCTGATTCCTATGAATATAAAATTGTGCAGAAGCAAATAATTTCACTCACATATAGCTTTCAATCTATTGAACTGATTTTAATATTTTTGGAAGAATTATTTCCAAAGCTTACAGGAATTTCACTTACATAGTTTGAACCTTTTTAATGTACACGTACATATTTACATACTCATATACAAATATACGTACATATTTGTGTACATATACATGTATATAATTGTAGTTCAAAGTGCTGTAAAATTAAAATACTTCACTAAAATATTCAACTATATCCGTGGATACTATATACACAAAGAAATGCCCAGATTTATACATAGTAATGTATACATATGTGCACATGCAAAAAAATGCATACATGTATGCATATACGTGTATACAGTTGAAAAACGTATATATGTATACACAGATACATATACATATTCACATATACGTATTTATGCATGTATACATGTATATAAATTATATATTAATATTGTAGCTTTCCATGATAATTTATATTATAGGACCTTGGGCAAGACTTTGGAAAGGCTCTCCATACTGTATTCATTTTTAAAACTACACCTTCACCGATACATACATACACTCACAGATGCAGATACATATACATGTACACATGTATATGATTTCACATACATACATGCATAATTAGATTTTTTACTATATTTGATGTAGCATTTTGAACTCTATCCTTGGGCAAGACTTTGGAAAGGCCCGCACACTGTATTCTTTGGACATGACGCTGAGCGAGGCTTGCAAGTATACGATAATGCTATCGGCATTGACACGGGCTGTGTCTATGGCGGTCGATTAACTGCGTGCATATTGCCAGAAAGAAGACTTATTAGCGTAGATGCGCATCAAGAATACATTAAGTTTAAAGGGAAAAAATCATAATTATTTTTTTAGTTGATTTCTTGTATATCTGTACTATAATATATACGTGTATATTTTGAGGAAAATTATTCTAATTTAATTTTTATTATTTCTCTTTTTGTGGGATTCGAACCCAAGACCTATTTGATTTCATCAAGTTTAAAGGAAAAAGCTGTAATTAGGAAAAGGAATTTATTTGGTGATATTTTAAATTAATACATATTAGACAGTAATTATTTTTCCATCAACTGTCTACAAATTGATAGATGCTTTATTTAAATTTTTTTCTTTTTTCGGGATTATCACTTTTTTCATTTTGACATCGATTTTGAAGTCAGATTTTTCTGGTGTCAATTTTGAGTCAAGATTTTATAATACAAATATTTATATGTAGTATAAAGATGCATACGCTGTCCCCAGAAATACATTAAAAGGAAAGGTCAGCATTATAAAAAAGGGGCCAAAAACTTTTCTTTTTATACGATATACGCAAATTAAGCTTGACTTTTTGTTAGTGACCTAATTTTCGGAATCAGAATAAAAAGTTTATTTTGTAAAAAATATAAAGTAATTTTTTAGAATAATTCAATATATTTGATTTGAGTCAAATTTCCATAATGTATATTTACTATAGAAATAAATCAATTTTACAGAAAAAATCAGAATTTGTCATATAGACATAATGTTAGAATTTATGCACAATTGTATAGCTAAGTATGATAATACTTGAGAGCATCGGTATTCAAACCCAAGATCTTAATGCTATTAATCATTTTTGTACTGTTGGATTGTCAATAACTGTTATTAGATGGGTTTTTAGGGATTGGAGTAATTTGGGATATGGCAGATTTCCCAACACATGCACACATACATGCACACACACACACACATATATATATATGTGTGTGCGTTTGTGTAAGATAGACGCCAATCGGAAGGCAAATATGGAACTAAAGATTAATTACAAGATTAAGGTATACGCAATAGGCAGCAAGTGAAAAAAATAAGATTAACATAAAAAGTAATGAAAGCAGAAAAGAGTTTTAGCAAAGAAATGTGTATTCTATTTAGGTGTTTCTGTTCGGAATTAACTCGTTAACGGTTAAATTTGTGTTATAGCTGTGGAATTCTGTTTGATACACATTCATAACATTCTAACACTCAGTTTTGGAAGCAATATAAACTGACAGCTAATGCCAAACATATATAATCAACAATAACCAAAATACAAAATGCACTACATTGTACAATATGTACTCAAATTTACAGCACAATTCATGATGAATTGTAACCATCAAAGAAAACACATATCAAATAAGTTGGTGCAACTGTAACTGGTCAGGTCCTGAAAAAATGTGTATGCATTATTGTTAACTTTAGATTGGAACTTAGAAATAGAATTCAAGTTACATATTGTTCAATTCTAAATGAACATAAAATGCAAGAAACCACTGTACTTGTGCATAATAAATGCATACTATTCAGAGAACAAAATACAAGCAAATATTTCTATATAACATGAAAAAAATCAATCACAAATAACATTCTTTTACTTCTATAAGGTTTGAATTTGATTTAATTACATAAACTTTACATGAGCAATTTATGCAACATACAAAAATACATCAAGCCAAAGAATTTTTAATGTAATTTGATCCTAAGAAATTAAAAATCTCATTTATATAAATTTCACTTCACAAATAATAAAAACCTTACATTTTAAACACTGTATTGATAAATGCCCTAAAAATCATAAATTAATCAACAACAAAAATGCATAGAATCATATGACAAGAATTTTATATTGCACAAACTGAACAAAAATTTTGAAATCCATTCTAATAATCTCCTTCTCTACAAAAATGAAGCAAACATCGATCTGTTTAGCAAATAAACATCAGGATTTGATTTATTGCGCGGTATTTTATCTCTGTGCCCTACTGTGCTATCAATTACATGCGCGTAATGTTGTCGTACACAAAATAGTAAATCTGCTGTGCACGTCGGCAAGGTTCCTTCTCGGCAACACACGATGGAGAAGTAGTAATATACTACCATACGTGCATTCTGTTCGGCGTTACCTGTTTCCTGTTTCCTGTTTCCTGTTTCCTGTTAGATTTCTAGCTTGCGCGCGTAATAGATAGACCTAGTTCTTACTTCCACTACACTCTCAACAGTGAGCTGTCAGAGAAATTAAAAATCAAACTAAAAAACTTCCAGGACTAGCGCTTTAAAGTTTCAAATAAAATGCAAATAAACTAAGAGCACTAATCCCGTTCACGAGTACTTACTTCAGCAGTGCTGTCCAGACAATCTGCTCAATACAAAATCCATACTGCGTACTACTGTGCAATATGAACTCCAGTTTGCGTTCTTCTGCAGTTTACTGTTCTTAATGAGAACAAGAATATTCATTTAGCCTAATGCACTGAACCAGGGACAGCTCAATATCATTAAGAGATATTTCAGTTGATATACCTCGACGCGTCATCAATGTTTGCTACGAGAGTTTTTATTTTTGCTGTCATCTCGATTTCAATATGGTCTAGCGCCGCTAAAGAGAAGTTTACAGGAAAAAAGTCAGGAAAAGAAAGAGCTAGAAAGCTTACTTACGGTCACCATCATCATCATCACGGTACTGACTAGAGTGGAGATAGGTGCATATTTCAAGTAGCACGCTTGTAGTAATAACTTCATTTGCTGCGCAGGTCACGGCAGCTCTGGCTCCAGCAGCGGAGGGAGCAGCAGTCACGGTTCGTCTTACGGCAGCTCCAGCTCCGGCAGCGGAAGAAGCAGTAGTTTTGGTAGGTTTGAAAGTACGTACGGTTAAGGCAGCACTTTAGATAAATTGCCTGCTCTGATGCTCATCATGGTACTGTCAGGGTTGAAAGCACTGTTGAATTTTATATCATAGGAGGCATGTACGGAAGCTATCCTTTCGGCATAGGCAGCGTATACGGAGGCTATCCTTTTGGCGGGCACGGCGGGTACGGATACCATTGAGTTAAAAGCAGCGCCGGAAAACTGCATTGCGCGTACTTTACAGATATTTGACCTTGCAACCTGAAGCCAATAATAAAAGACAAATGCTATTTTTTTTGCTTTTTGGTGTGTATCGTTCTTTCCCCAGTTCCGAGTAATGCTCTTGAATGTAGTACCTGGTAAAATTTAGATTCAAAACTTTACTTTAAACTTGAGGTTACCTCCAAAACGACGGATAAGAGCTCTGAGAACTCAGCTGCAGTTGGCACAAAACGTTAAAAAGTGCATGAGCCAAGGAAAAATTTAAATCAGAGGTTTCAGAGGCTTCAGAGCCCTTCATAACCTCCTTCATTGTAACTAGGCCAGGACATTTATTCACAAGAGAGAGCGTAACCTTCAGAGAGAACACAGCAGCCTCCAGCAAGAACGTAACGACCTTCGGAGAGCAGAGCGTAAGGTCGGGTAAATGATGGAAAGAAGCTGTTCATTTTTTATGTCTATAACTCCTAGGAATGCACCTTATCTGGCATACGTTTATGAAGCGAATATTAGCTTTTGCCGGCACTCTAAACTGAACTTGGTGCCTTTACTTTTGTTTGGCTTTACGCTTTCTATAAATCGATTAGATCTATGCATTCTACATGCACTGCTTGGCATTGCTCGGAAGTGTAACCGAAAGAGTCCGGAGGCATTGAAATGAATCGCTTTTCATTTACTACCAAATGTTTATGTAGGGATAGATTTAGAAAGATGTAATTTTATTGTATGCTGCTGTATCATTCTGCATGAATGATTAGGCATAGTAGTGGGGTAAAGTAATAGGATATAGTAGTTGGGTAAAGTTCAATATGTAGTCGAGAGCAAAGAAGTAGTAAAGCAAAGTGGATTTGATAAAATACAGTAGTTTATGATTCTTGAACGGAGTGAACAAAAATGTAAGACTTATCTGATATATATGTTCCTGCTAGCTTCTGCAGTGTATCCTCTTGTAGTGTCTTTAAAATGAGCTGTCTGGTGAATTTTGCTAAGATTTTATATCCTAAGTAGATCTATAACTCTTTCATTAGTAAGCTTATGATTATTCTAAAATTTATTGTATCCCTTGAATTCAACTTTGGCAGAACTGCAGCAAAGTAACTAAAAGATGGGACAAATATAGCAAGCTTGTAGAATTTATGACAACTTGTAGATGGTATCTAATTGGTTGAAAGCTGAGTTTGAAGTACTGTGACAGAAGGCAAAGTGGGGTTTGAGAACATGATTACTGTTGAAGATTTATTGTGACATGGAACGTGTAGGTGGAAAATTTGTGAAGAAGTTTCCACAGAACCGTATGGAATATGACATGTGGCATTACATGAGATGCAGAACAATGGAATTCATCAAGCAATTTTAACAAAAGTGTTTACATAAAGATTTAGTTCTAGGGCACAATTTGGATAATAGGTGTAATGTGATAAATGAGGCAAAAAACAGAAAAACCATAGGCAAAATGTAATTGAAAAATCGGCAAACATAGGCAAATGTAGGTGAACATATTTAAGCACTTATGCAATGCTAGTTTATATAGATAGCAGGACTGGCAAATGTTCTGACATGTTACTTGGAACGGAGCAGATTTTATGATTACTGAACCAAACCATGTTTTGATTTTGCATAAATTAAGTTTGAATTGAAAACTGACTAAGTGCATTGAAGCTGGATTGATCAACAATAATGCATAAAGTTTGAATAATGTGAGCAACACTAATTATCTAGTGTTATACTGGATACTTCTAATGCTTAACTTTTAAGGCTACTTACCTGGCAATGCTGAAAATAGAAAAATATAGGAGCTTTATATCAAAAACAGTGAAAAAATAATGCAATATTGTGAGAAGTAAGAAATCTGAAGAAAAATTCTGACTTGGAAAATGTTATGAAATATATTAAAGCTAGTTAACATAATGATCTGGGTAGAGGAAAAAGTTTAAGAGCTGTGGCTGATGGTTAAAAATATATACCTTGGCTGCAGGGTTTTATCTCTTTATTTTTTTAAGTAACAGGACAACAACTTTAATGTGGCATAGGCATTGCACATTTTCTTTCATGTATTACATTCTGGCAGAATAAGACTCTTACACCCATAAAAGTTAAAGTGAAATTGAAACAAAATTTTGGTAAAAATGTAAAAATGTAAAATTCAAAAAATGCAAAAATTTCAAAAGTTTAATAAGAGTTGAAAAAACATTTGAAAAAATTTGCAAAAATGTAAAGAAAAACTTGTCTTAAAGATATAAACGAACAAAATTTTAAGCTAATATTGCAGCTGCTGTACATGAATAATTTTCAGTTTCATTTGAAAAACATTGAACTTAATGGACAAAACAATTTCAGGTTTTTTATTATTGTGCCATAATAATGTATTCTTTAGATTAAATCTTACTGGATTGAGTTTAGTTTGATTGCATCAGATTAAGTCAAATTGGACCAGACAGAGTTGACATTATAGAATTTATTTTTTTCTTTTTTAAAATATTTAAAATGGTTTTATCACTGGTTGCCCAGAATGTTTCAATACAGATCTTTGAATTTCTATTATTAAAACATTTCATGCACTAATACAAACAGTATGGTGTATGTCTTGTGAATTAGTAATTTTACATTACTCATAACTTTTCTAAATTGTATGTCTTGTATACAATTTGCAGGACCATACTATCTTTAAGATTCTTTTTATTACTTTGGTTAACGTCAGATATGATTTGGAACTTTCTGATGACTGCATTCTTTTTAGCATGTGTAGCTAAACCTCTAGAAGTTTCAACATTGCTGAAAAAGTGATTTTTGAAATATTACGTTTTAAAGCGTGAGATTCTTTTGTTGCAAAAAATGTTTAGAGCATATTTTGGTGCTTTTCATTGAATGTAGCACTTTTGAATGATACTAATTAATGAGTATAAAACTTTTTTTGTGCATTTTCAGCAACTTGAGACTATTTGTTAATTGATAATGTCCTTCAATGCCATAAATTCATTATTAGTAAATGTGTTTGGACTAAAAATTACACTAAATATGAATAAATTTAATTTTGCTTGCAAAACTTTTAAATTTTACCGTTTGATTGTGCGCAATAAATAAATCTCCATAGCTGTTCATTTGATAATGTATGTGGTCTTGCTAGGCAGCATTTATTTATGCTGTATTTTGAGCTTTTGATTATTGTTGGTTGCATTGATCTAGTACTGTTTGTATTGATAATTGTTAAATCTGCAATATGCTGAAAATATTTATTCTTGGCAGCACCAATAGTAAACTGCTATTGTAATTATATGCATGCATAAAAAATCTTGTGTTCTCTGCCTTTTTTTTACATCTGCTTTGTGCACAGTTTGAACTTTGAAGTTTATCACAGATTTTTCAGTGTAAGAAACTACAAAAAGGATAGAGAGTTAAAAACTCAGCTTAATAAAAAATACTGAAGCTGAGAATGAAGCAAAAAGAGTAGAATTGGAAACAAGACTGATAGTAGAAAGTGCAATATTATTTGTGTATTTCTGCTATTAAAGCAAAAATACCAATCAAAAACTTCAAAACTGATTTTACTTGTTGGCTGTTTAAATTAGCCCCTGAGGGGGTTAGTTCTTTTTTGTAGCTGCAGTAAGTTTTTTCTGGAATTTATAAAGTTATAGTGTGGACTATGAGAAGAAAAGTTTCAGCTTAGATGATAACAGAAGTTTCAACAAACGGCTGCATGGATACTAGTAGGGTTATATTTCTTGCTATCTTGAAGTTATTTCACTTCTATCAACACAAGCTAGCATGTAATAATATACATACTCTTTTGCAGTTTTTTTTTGTATATCAGCTGTATTTTAAATTTCAAACATTGGTTTAACCAAATACACATTGCATAGATTATACAAATTGATATGTATACTATTGTTAGGACCCTAAGTAGTCAATGCTGTTTGGACCTTAGTGTCAGAAATGTACTGTCAGAAGCATATCAATTGAAAGAAGGTAAAACTTAACAAGATGAAGATGCAGACTGAACAAAGATAAATATCTAAGTCACCAAGCAGAAATTCAACAAAAGACAAGGAGAAATTGATAGAAGACACATATTATTAGATGTTGTTTCTGCCACTGAAGCGGAAACAGCATATTACAAAATAAAATATACAAACTAAGTCAAACTATGCGGTGTGTATGAACTACTACTGCTGCTACTATACAGTGCGGTACTAATTATGAATATTTACTACAAAAATATATAACAATGCATTTGTCTTAGTACTTAAATAGTTTGGAACTGTTGCTTGATTTAGACCTGCATGACCATATATGCTCAAGTCCTAACACTTAGGGAGTAATGTACTCAGGCTTGGAGATGTTAACTGTGTTAACAAATAACCATGATGATTCTGTCAGGAATTAACTTATATTATAAGTTGATTCCTCTTCTATTTTTATAGCTGCAGGTGTTCTTATTTAGAACATTCTATATTTGATACTAGTCACATTCTCAATAAGTGGCTAGTCATACAATTGTTCTAAATATTAATTATGCTGTGTTGGAGAAGTGTAATCACTTCTCACAACACAAGTTAAGATATAATGTACAATTGAACTGTTACTCTTTTGCATTGTTTGCCTGTTTGTTGTGCGTCTTGACAGATTCACCATTCGCTAGCTATGTGTTCTGACTTGATGTTTGTTTCATTGGTGACAATGCAAGTTGTTGTTTTGTAATGATACATATGCATTGATATCTTATCCATCATTTTGTTTCGGTTCTGTTTCTATCTTTTATCCTTTGAAACTCTAACAACTGTATCTAAATTATTTGTGATAAATTCCATAGTTCCACTAAAACTGGATCAATACTTGGCCAATCCTAACAGTATGCTTACAAATATATGTGTATATATATATATATATATATATATATATATATATTGTATATAAATCATAATATGAGGACGTACTAATACTTTATGAGTAGAACCATTTTGGTAAAAATATGATGTACTTAAGAAACTCATACATTCTTTCCGATCATTCTATGAAATTAACCTTATTTTCTGAAACTTTGATAAGTTGGCAGTCAACTTTGATATTCATTTACTATTCAACTTCAATGGGAATTCAACATTCAATTTTTACTATTGAACTTAATAATCTATTAATACATGCAGCTACGTGGCTTCAAAACTCTGCGTCACATTTTAGCAATAAAAGAACAATCGATTTACAGAAGAGTATTTTAAAGCATTTTTTGGAGACACTTAAATTAATAAATTAGAATACCTTAAGTCGCCATACTTTTCAAAGTGAATTTAAACGCGGACATTTAAAGTCTACTCAACTAGCTAGTTAACTGTTCTGCTACCACAGTTGACTCATATTTTACTATGAGTAGCGAAGTTCAAATCATCGGTCATAGCCCTAATAGTTACTTGTAAATAATTTTCGATGCGGTTTCTGTCCTTTCGAATTACCTTTCAAATTTTTATTCGACTTAAAATGACTTAAAAGTTGAGCCAATATGAAATAAGTTTTAACTATTAGCTAATTTGAAAAGGTAAGAGTTTTTTTCGAAAAGGTAAAAAAACATAATACTAAGTGACTGTTCATAGAATTTTTTTGATTCGCTCAAAAAGTTTCGTATTCCATTCTTTCGAGAGAAAATCATAATTTTTGTTCGAAGCTGGTTGTAATTTTAATATTCTGCCATGTCGTGGGTGTGATAGCGAAAATACTTAAACGGAACATCGAATTGGCGAATGATGCCTTGAAAGATAGTTGAAGTTTAACTAGTTACGAAACGCCGGTATAGAAATGCTTTTGATGCCACGAGGCAACAGGTAACACTGGGTGAATACTTATAAACAGAATTTTTTAGTTTTTTCGTGTTTTTCATTGAACCGGTTTCATCAGATATGTAGACTTTTCGGACAGAAAGTTGCTGGTGTGCACGCTACGGTTTCACTTACACTTAAATCCACAAGTTCTTAAACTTCCTCGAATATCAAATTTTTGTTAAATAATTACACGTATCGATTTTAATAACTACTTTTTTTCTTTTTATAACTCTCTACTAATATGTTTTGAAGCATCTATTCTCTGCTTTTTTATTAATTTCAGTTTCTTTTTTCAATTTTATGTTGATTTAAGTGGTAAGCGAGCATTCGTAACGTTAAATTTACATAGAATATTTCGATTGTAAACACGTCATTGCATGAAGATGCTCTAATGGCTGTTGACCTCATAATGAGTTCATTTATGGCGAAAGGTCATATATAAGAATAATTTTTTAAAGATTCAACAGTTGCACTAGCACTTTTTAATTACACTTATAATTGTAAGGATTAAAGAGAAACAGCCTCTAGATAACAGTTTTTGGTACCGCAAACAAAAAATCGGATCTATAGTGACACATGAAAATTAGTGCTACACTATGTTTAAGAGGTACCCAATGAAAAGTCATCTGAAGAGTTACTGAAAATAATTCTTTTTTTATAAAATTGATTAATTTCTGATATATGCATTTTAAATTAATTTCGAATACATACCAAAACAAACAAAATCATCCAGCTCCACTGGCAGTTACACATTCAGCTACTTTCATGGAACTAATGGTACATATAAATTGATTGTAACCATGCTATTCTTCTTGGAAATCAAAAATTTTATAAATCTCAGGCAATTTTGAGATATCAACCTTTAAACAGTAACAACTTGAACATGTTTAAATTGATAAAATTACATGAAAAAAATTGGTTTTATATATGATACGTTCATTGTAGAATAATTTCAAAAGTCACTGAAAAATAGTTTTTTTTTTGCCGAGTGCCACATCGTATAATTATGGAAGTTTCTGAGAATTTGCCTTGCCAAAGAACAAATATTTTATTTGTGTGAATTAATCAATTGATATTTACCCAAAAAACTGTTTTTGGAAAACACATACAATGGAATCGCTTCAAGTTGGCTATTTTTTTTTCATTTTTACTGAATTCAAAAATTTTATGAATAAAAAAATTTTATAAAATGAAAGGAACTTTGATTCTTAAGTGATGATTGATGTGTACACATATATACAGATTTTATATTCATACATGCACGCATATATTGATTACACATATGTGTATCTAAAGTCTTATATACATTTGTATATACATGTATCTACAGTGTTTGTATACATGCATATATACATGTATCTAAAATATTGCATACATGTATATACATTTTTTTGTAGTTTGTGCAGCGATCATCAATTTAAACTTATTTTAGTGGGTGACTCAGGTGTAGGAAAGAGTTCATTGCTCATGAGATTTGCGGATAATGCCTTTTCGGATAGTTATATTAGCACTATTGGCGTCGATTTTCGATTTAGAACGATTAAACTCAATGGAAAAATTATTCGACTACAGATTTGGGATACTGCAGGACAAGAGAGGTGACTCTATACAGACATTTTTGTAGTATATGCACATATGCATTTATAAAATAATGTATATGCATGTATGTACATGTGTATGTTTCAGTGTATATAAAAGTATATGTATGTATACATTTGTATATATAAGAATGTATATATTTAGAAAGATGGGTGCATACATACAAATACAGAAATTTATGTGTGCATCAGAATACATGTATGAACGTATCAGCACATAAAAAAATATATGTCTATATGAATACTGTGATGCTGTTACATACAGATACTTTGTTATATACGCATTCGCATATACTTATACATTAAAATGTATGTTTGTGTATACTGATGTAAGTGCATATACAAATTAATTTGTCTATACATATATATATATGTATATACATGTATTTCACTATGGATCAAGAACGGTGAGTACATACCAATGCTTTACTATTTATGTGTAACTGCTAATGTTGAATGCACATGTGCGAGTAATGTTATACACGTACAGACACATGTATACATCTATATGAAAATTTTTGTATGAATCACTGTGGGTAAAAATCGATGCATGCATACATGCGTGCATTTTTTATATGTACATATTTGTATGTGCGTATGGATGTATCACTGCAGGTTAAGAATGGTGAAAACATACAGACAATTGAATATATTGTATACTGGTGTTGGTACATACAGCCGTACTTTATTATTTGCATACCATTTGTATATATATATACATATAAATTATATGCATCAGTACATATGACAGCAGTAATGGTGAGTACATACAGACATTTAGTTGAATTCGAGTATAACCAATCTCTCTGAACCATTACATTTATTCGTTATATCCAAAAATCTGAAGTTACACTTGCCGTAAAGTGACTTTTTCGCTTATTCGTTATAAGTGAAAATTTGCTATATCCGAAGTTTAGTATTAAAAAAATTGGTTATATCTAAATATGGTACATTATGACTTTTTACATATTTGCAGTAAGCCAAAATTTGAAAAAGCAAATTTTTTATACCTGAAGACTAATTTACTGATACATAAATATATGTGTATAAGGTACATACACCCTACATGCATATATATACATATATATAATTTGTATACATATTTTCATACTAATAAATACATTCATACAGGTTTCGAAATATGACCAGCGCCTTTTGCCGAGGAGTTGATGGGATTGTATTTGTATATGATGTGACAAATGTGTCTTCGTTTCAACATGTTGAACAATGGTTATCTACTGTAGATCGATATTCAAATGAAGGTGTATAAAAGTTCATATAACTGTATCTGTTACCACACTATGTATATATCGTTACGTACATTTCACATACACTGTCTTTATATACCTGTAGACAGTACTTTAAAACAAATATTACGCTGCGTACATGTCACATATACATGTCACATATACAGGTGCATATGCAACTGTACAAATTGCTGCAATATGTATACATGCATAGATATTGTATACATTGCTATGCACTTGCTGCATGTATACGTGTATCAACAATTGCTATATAAATTACCGATACCGCAACATTGATTGTATACAATGTTAGAAACATGTGGCATATACAAGTATATATGCAAATGTATGCAATATTATCTGTTAATACAATATGTCACGTATACAGGTGTATTCAGCACTGATTTTTGTAATGTATATAAAAATGCGCGATACTGTAATATACATGTGTATATTTTATATGTATCTCATTTGTGTGCATGTCGCATATACAAACGTATATACAATCGTATCAAAATATAGGCATTGTATACGCCGTTATATACCAGTGATATAAATTTCTACGATGTAATAATTATGTAAAACTACAGGATACTACAATATATGTATGTATATTTTATACGTTGTTATATACATGATAAATATTGTATATTCTGCACATATAGATGTATACATTTGTACATGATACTACAGAGTATATGTAATTAAGCTGTATACACTTGTATATGCAATATCTATGTACAATTTATGTACAAATATATGCACAATTATATACAGAGTAAATACAATTTGCAGTACAAATATACAAATTCATATGTATAAGCACATACATGCTGATACTTGCATACATGTTTTGATCATTTTGTAGGGGCGAGTAAAATATTGATAGGAAATAAATGTGATTTATCCAATCGAGTAGTGAGCAGAGAAGAAGCTGAGATGTATGCGCAAAAATTAGATATATCATTCATAGAAACCAGTGCAAAAAATTCTTCCAACATTATGGTATGTCTGTATGTATAATGTTACATTGTATACTTTTAACTCATTATATATAAAACTGTATATAATATCTACATGTATGAACATACTATTTATGTATGCATGTATGTACTCAAGTCTTTGATTATCAATGTATGAATATTTTTTAGAAAAAATTATTCTTTTATCGTACTAGGAAGCATTTCAGACAATCACACTGGAGCTCATAAAAAACAAGGAAAGGTCGAAAAAAGTTGCACACGAAGGTATTAATCAATCGTTTCAATTAAAGCAAGAAAAAGCTATATCAGAAGAACAGCAAACCGAATCTACAGGATGTTGCTTTATTTCTTGATAGCTATTTTGATAGTAGAAGAATAATTTGTGATAGTAGTCGATAGTACCTTCAGCAGTATCAGCTTAAGTACTATTTGATTCAAATATAACTCGATGCATTATGATAAATTTTCATTATTTGTCGTATTTATTTGATAGTAAAAATTTATATCATGATAGTTATATTGATAGTAAAGGGTTATTCTCTGATAGCAGTTGATAGTACCTTTGTGATATTAGCCGGATTGATTATTTTTTATTCTAGCAACTCTGTGTTATCGCATATTTACATGTATTTACTAACAGGTTGAAATTATTTGCCCTGATAGTAACCAATTTTTGGTTCTCAAATAAAAATTAATGAAACGAAAAAATTTTCAGAGCTGTATTTGAAGGAACATGTGCTTCTGAGATTAGGGTTTTTAAAATGAAAAGTAAAAAAAATTTGAAGAAAAATTTATGATAGCCTGGTTCATTCACGCTTTTACTTAAGCACAGTCATGTTCTAGTTGATAGATAAATTAAAGACAAGACTACTATCATACTGACTAGTATTATATTTGTGTTAATGCTTAAGCATAAATTCTGCAAAATATACATCCGTATTTTGATTATTCTAACTCCCATCATATGCAACAGAAAAGTTGTATACCATATGTTTATAATGAAGAATAAGCATATACACGCCAATGTATAAACATATGTATATACATATTCATATACATATTTATAAACATGTATATACATATTTGTATACATATGAATTTACACTTGAACTACAGAAGTAATGTACTCATTCATATGGAACAGACAAACTATATTCTTGTATTGAAAGTCAGCAGCATTAGAGCTTTTTCTGCATTGAATATGCATTTGATCACTTTGATAGTAAATAGTTTTTTAGTGGTAATAGTTTGATTTCTTTCTTGGTAATAATTATCATAATTTTTTCTGTTGGATATGCTTAGTTATTTTAATAATAAATAGCCATTTTATAGTATCACTTTATTGTTATATAAATAAACTCAAAAATGTCTAGCATTACTGTACATTTGGGTTTTAGAGAGCATTTTCTAGTGTTTGATTTTAATCCTACGGAAGCAAAAAATATTGTAATAATTGATAGTATTTTTTGGACATATTTTTATTAGAAAATTTGGTGTAGTATCTTCAGCACTAGTAGTTTTACTTGAACAATGATCTAAGAGTACCAGTTTCATACACTGAGTAGGTGCAATGCTGGCGGTATTGCTTTCCATTGCAAGCTATGTTTTTATCATGTCAGGTCCGCAAGGTAGAGCTATGTAACATCAAACGGAAAGAAAGTAAAGGAACAGGAGTATATTTATCAGAAAGTGTAGGCCTAAAACTGAATGCAACTAAAAAGTTGAATATGCATTGTAAAATACCCTATCATATTAAAGAATGTAATGATACAGAAGGTGATGTATTAGATTAGTGTTAGGTATATACTAATTGAAAAAACGCTACTTCAAGGATTTAGAACAAACATAATGTACAATACGCAAGAATCAGACAAAGGCAGAAACAAGGAAGCAGGACAAGTAACAAAGGAATAGCAAGAGAAGTCAAGATTCATAGGCTTTTAAGATAAAAAAATTATCATTAAATTGTAGATGATAGAGTTGAAGAATAGCTTACATTATGCAGATGCATATCCTGTAAATATGGATTAAATTACAATTCATCCATGTTTTCTATATTTGTGCAATCAACATTGTCATAAACTCTAGAAATGCATCCAGCAATAGTGGACAACTTGATAGGCTTGACAATTATCTCGGTGAACCATAACATACATACTACTTTCATCTTAGTTTTTTCAATGTAAATGTTTACTAAAGTGTTGTTAGGATCAGCTATAGTACATTCGGATCAAGGACTTTTGTCTTTGTTCAATAATTGCATATGATCAGTTACAAAATAATTCTTTATATTGTCAAGACTCACTCTTGGCAACACAAGTTAGCACTTGATGAGATAACTACTTTTATATGTTTCCTAGTATTTTGGTTCCTTTTCCTTAAGCGGAACATAGTTATTAATATGACCTAACTAATACTTTATTGATATATTATTTTGTATTTGGTGTACTACTAGTTAAAGTAACCAAATTCATCGCAGATTCTTGTTGTCATGAAAAAATACCACTAAGATAGAAAGATAAAATTTAGCTTTTTAAGTTCAGGGTCAAGATACATTTTATTGTACTAAATTCAATTTATATTAAAACATAAATTGTGCTCACATCCAACATTTAACTAATCACAGCTACAATATATTAACTGCAGCGTTAGACTTGAATACTATCTTCAAGCATTCCAATATACCATCATAAAAATACATGCAAAACTTGTTTTTCATGGTATATTTCATGAACTTAACCAAGTTCTTGTTAGTAGAATACTGTCTATGCATTACAAGGCTTGTGTGTACCTTAGTGCCATCATAGATAGCAGTTTAATATTGAAATTGTTTGCAATGGGTGTGTTCCAGCAATATCCAGTTTGAAAGTGCTATTGGCTTGATTTAAAAAGGAAGGAGGGTTGCTCAATAAGATGAGTGACAGATTGTTGCATGTCTATCTTGGCAACTATTTTTGGTATTACAGATGACAGTTTTTTCAAAGAAATCTTACTGAAATGTACACTGTAGCATTGAGAAATATGTGCTTTTGTTGATAGTGTGACCAGCCCTCATTATTGAGATTTTAAATCTTAAAATATTTGTTTTTTGCATTGTAGACAATAGTCATACACCTGTTTACAAGCCAGTTTAGGTGGCTAGGAGTATTATCACATATACAACTGTGGTAACACACATATAAATGATGGACATGATTAACAAAAGTTCTGTAAAATCTTACCCTAAGTCACTTACCTTGTATTTGAGTTTTGAATGCACCTAGCTTCTATAATAGAAGTTGAAGATAATGAATTGGAAGCATATTTTTTTAATAATATGAATTTCATGTTATTAAATAGTTAGGTAACAATTCAATTTGCAAAGAACATCAAAATGATTTGTACAGAGTTGATTCTCAACCAATTAAAATTGCTGATCTTGTCTACAACCTTGTAGCTTTCCAACTCACCTGGTAACACTTTTGAATACTTTCATAAAGTCATATCATCAGTTCTTGTCAATAGCTCACATACAGCTGCAGTAAAATGACAATGCAATATAAAACTTGCAAATATACAGACTCTTCAGTTAATTCTAGAGACTTAACTTTTATTTAAAAATTACAATATTCATGATTGCATTGGATGCTTTTTAAGAATATTAGTATTTACAGTATTCTTAAAGTTCAAACTATCATTTGAATGAAATTTTGTTCTAATTTGACTGGAAAAATTAACCATGCATTGTTAGGGCTAGTAACTATACTGCAGCAAATACTGATGTCTACAGTAGATGTTGACTGTTTTTTAAGACAAAATATAAATTTTCTTGTTATTATCTGGATTGCACAAGATCAAAAAGAAAAAGCCATTTAAAGATAAATGATATTTATTTTACAGAGCTAAAACAGAAATGATACCAGAAGTCAAAGCAGAGTAGATGTTGTAGAAGTGTTGACAGGAATGAATTTGTAAGTACTGTTGCTATTCAACGGCAATGAGTATTACTAAACAAACACACAAGAAGAAACTTATAGATATCTGTATATTTAAGATGTTGCAAAGAGTGATCTTTGCACTTCATAATTATATACAAAAATGTTGTTACACCTTTTATTCGTTACATTTGAATAATCGTTACATTTGAATAGTCGTTACATATAAGTAATCTTTATATGAGTGACTTGACTATTCAAAGTAACAGTCGATTCTTAACAATATAATAATTCATGAACTGTCGCTATTATCCGTATCCTCCATAAGTAATGGTGCATAGCGGTTCCTAACAGAATTGGGCAATACATCATTATAAACACAATTCATTGTTCAATTCATACCTTAATTTGTAATAGAATGTTAACATGTATTTTAATATGTTAAAATATACATTTACTGCTTGGGATATATTAGGCAGTCTTAACAGTTATTCCTTGACTTTAACAGCAAAAACTCTGCCGTTGTCTTTATGTGTATTGCATCAGCATGGACGGTGCCAGGAAACTTGCAAATGGAATGAAAAATCTATGGAAACTATTGGCTTTCATATTGACTGTTTGGGATCTTATCATCAACAACAAAGCTGAGTTGCAAAGAAACCTTCCAAATCTAGGTTCTATGGTCAAACTTGCACATGCATATTTAAGACTTTCAAAAAGTTCTGCCAATGAAAGAATAGAATTTACTATGCCCAAGCTGTACACTCTTTAGTTTTGGCTCCTCTTGATAATACAATACCTCCTTAAGTTTGAACAAAAATTATCAATTGCAGCCTACTATGACCATTTGAGTCTAGCACTTTTGTCTACATAAAAGAAGGTAATGTGTTAGGAACCGCTATGCACCATTACTTATGGAGGATACGGACAATAGTGACAGTTCATGAATTATGATATTGTTAAGAATCGACTGTTACTTTGAACAGTTGAGTCACTCGTATAAACATATATAAAGATTATTTATACGTAACGACTATTCGAATGTAACGATTATTCAAATGTAACGAATAAAAGGTGTAACAACATTTTTGTATATAATTATGAAGTGCAAAGATCACTCTTCGCAACATCTTAAATATACAGATATCTATAAGTTTCTTCTTGTGTGTTTGTTTAGTAATACTCATTGCCGTTGAATAGCAACAGTACTTGCAGTTTGCGAACAGAAGCTTGATACTGTAAGTTTTAATAGCCAATTTGTTGGATATTTGACCAACCATCACAATTCCACATATTGAATCTGGAATCAGAGTACAAGTAAAACAGCTAATACAAGAAATGTCACCTTTACTAATTGCCATAACTATTCCACTCAGGTTGTAAACAAGTAGACTATCAATATTACCTCTTATACAAAACTTTGTTGCAAAATTTGAAACTCAGTTAAGAGGTTTATATGATTCCAAAGCATGCAGTAGACATGAGTGCCAATCGTTTTGAGCTGTTGGACAATCTCCACAAAAATCTGAAAATCATAAAATAAAAATAATGATACTTAAACACCAACATCTACCCCTGACTAATTGGATACAGATGTGTTGTAGCCAGTAAACTTTGAAAACACATCATCATTTTTCAAATCACCTGTACCAGAACCTCTCACACCTGAAGCAATTGGATTTGGTACTATCAACTTAAATAGACCTGGAAACAAATGTCAGATACTTAAAAAAATCAAATAGAAAAAATGAAAATATTGAATAAGATATCAACTTCATAGAATCAGATACTCCATTAGAATTAGTTGATGTGCATTAACCTAAGGAGAAGAACAGCCACTCAATTTATGGAAAGTTACTCAGTACTCATTTTACATTGGTAATACATTCTGATTCCCACACCAACAGCTATGAAAACTTTGTTACTATGCCTTCATTGTTAGGAACCCAAACCCATTGGCCGATTCCGAGTAATTAGGCAGATTTTGAGTAAATAAGAATTACTCATATTTTAACAAGCAATTAGATATTTGATGTTGTGAGGAACTAATATTTTCTACATGTATCAAGCATTTCTCTTCTCATTTTGTGTTGTTTTCTGTCTATAAGTTTCTGACACTCATATTAGAATATATACAACTTAAAAAGTTTTAAAGTTTTGTTCTCAAGCAAAAATAATAGACCAGAAAACTGAAACTACACATTGAGAAGAAACTGTAGATCTAGAGTTCAGCAGTTTCAGAAAAAAAAGTGCAGGTTTAAATATTTTCCTTCATATTAATTATAGTATTCTAAGTGAAACATGCTTACTTAATGTAAAACGGAGGAAGCAATGAGATTTATGTTTTTAAAGTGTACTTCATAGTACAAGGTAGTTATGGAGTACCTTGTTACAGTTTTTCATAAACTTTTTCTCAAGTAGGAACGCTAGTTGGATCACCCCAAACTTTACTAACACTAGTAACTCATTATGGATGGTACATTGAACAAGTCGATTTTAAAACTGACTTTTTGCAAGCAATACCAACATCATAATCCATTTACATTGAAATTTCTCCTGGCTATATGTTCAAACAAGAAAGAAACAAATTTCTTCATGGAACAAAGATTGAAAAAACTTTATAAAAGTGTATGAACTAATGCAAGCACTGTAAGAATATCATTCTATTTTCAACTGCATTCTAGAATATGTTGGGTTTTTTTTACCAAATTCTTCTGATTCATGTGTGTTTATGAACAGTCACAGTATACTCCTGCTAGTTATATTTTGAATATATCATTCTAAAACAGAGGTGCCATGCTAGAAGTTTGCGCTATTAGAGAGAAATTACCTCCATATTGAACCTGTCTAATTCAGAGGAGCTAGACACATTTTTAGGCATCAAGGCAGAGTGTACAAGACAAGCACTTTGTTTTATCAGGTACAATTCATCAACATGCCACTGGGCCACTTCGGATCACACAAGTCAAACAACTCTAATACACTTGCTGGTAGGTAACATGTATTAAATTGTACCTTGTAAAGCATGGACAATCAAGAGGTTAGAAATGTTCTTTTGAAGTGCATAATAAAATGACAATAACTTGTTGGCATGCATTTATATATATAAATACTGGCATAAAACCTTACATTGCCTCTACAGCCATGTAGCTGTGTTAAAATTTTATTTCTTTAAGAGTTGACCATTTAAAATGCTACTAAACAAACATTAAAATAGCTTAAAAGAACTCTGTACAAAATTCAGTTCAACTCCACCATTGAATTTCATATTTAAAACTCTGTTATTTAGTTTCCAACATTGTTGGAAAAAAATTTCTCAAGATCTATCAGGGTAAAGCATTTATATCCTGCAGGTGAAGTGATATGTTGAATCTCAATAACACAATCAATAGCTGCATACTCTGCTGTAGAAGAAAATATGTCACATTATTGGAAACAGCAAGGAAAGTAGCAATTTTAATTTTTTCCCTATAACTGTTTTTCGTAAAATAGTCCTACAGCAATATTCAAAGCTAGCAATGGCAATTTTAATTTACTGCATAGTTCAGTATTTCATGACCAAGTAAGCATGTTTCAACTCAATGTCATATTGTGCATGGTTGAACAGCCAGGTGATATTGTTATCTGGAAAACATCCATTGAAAATCAATGAGCTAATTTTTTTGTGGAATATAGCAGCAAAGTTACACACCCATGCAAGTAACCTACTGGTAGGAAAAAGGTTCACTATATTATAGTTGCACTTTATATATCTTTGAACTTATTCTTTTTGGAATATATAGTAGACTCAAAATTTTTTAACCAATGTGCTGATGTTGATAGGCATAGCTGCAAAGAAGACAGTTAGATATTGTGCTAAACATATCTTGTTTTATTATACACTTGAATTATTGTTGACTAGTAGAGTATGCAAGCAAATTACTTAAATATGGTTTTATAGAATAAGCTTCAATAACATCAAGTTGAAGAATAATTTTATACTTCAGTTTATACTATTGCTATTATTTTCCATTTCTCTTTTTGCTCTGTGCTGTTGCTATATCCATCAAATTTTTTGAATAATTACATAAAAATTCACTAACTAAAAATTAAATACGACTATCAGTTTATTGGAGAATAATCTATCAGGGTGGATGAATGCTGATGAATCATGCTCATTAAATATCATGGTTTATTTTAAGCACTCTTATGTTAATATAATTCATAACATTCAGAGCAGCATCTTTGCATGCATCACAAAAAAACAGAAATATTTTTCATAAACTGAAAAAGTCTGAGATTTGTCCAACAATAATATTTGTTAATTCATATCATCTTTAAGCATCTTAATTTAATAGTGCTATTCATTCTTGCTGCTCAAGCAGTATTAATTTTATTTATAAATCTTTTTATGCTGGTATAATAGAACTGCACACGTCTTCAGTGCAACTTTTCATCACTTGTAATTATTGATACTTCAACTATTTTTTTAAAAAAGCATTATGCATTAGAAGGACTATATTTTCAATGAAATTTTGCGGGTTATCATTCAAGTAAAAATTGCAAACTTCTGCATATTTGTGAATTAATATCTATAACTGTTGCTTGATTCTTTATGCTTGTACTTTTATATTGCAAGCTATCTATTGGGAAATACATTGTTGTATTAGAGAACTGATGTGGAATAGCATTGACTGTTGTTTAGAAGAGATGTAATAATTTAACTACTACATTGCTTTTAATTGTATTTCAACTTCATATTTTTTTTGCAATGCAACCACAGAGGGCTATCCAACAAATTCTACTAATTTTTTTTGTTGTTCATAAAAAAGGCAGCAAAAAAATTCTTTATCTCACCTATATATTTTATTGATCAAAAACTTGCTGTACTTTTGGACTGTAAATTTTACAAGATCAAGTTAACAGTAAGTACACCAAAGAACAATGACGTTTTCACAACTTGTAGATTCCAATTTCTTTTTGGTTTAAATCATTACTCTTTTAAACCTTCTCTCTCATTGGTTGCACCATCAGATGTGATGCCAATAAGATTATGAAAGGTACTTAGATTGAGGTTGTAGGATACAGAGTCTCTCATTGCTGTAAAAATTTTCTATTTGTGGCACAAAAAACGGGGATGTAAGTCCATGAAAACAAATCGGTTTGCCAAGAATACCAACTATGTCATCAATATCTACGTAACTCTCATGTAGGTTTGGTGATCATTGCAGTCTATTGCTAAATATAAAGCCAGCAATCACTTAAGTAAGTGTTAATTTCAATGAAAGTTCATTGCAGCCAGCTTTTTTGTGATTATTAACAATTTTATTTTGTGTCAAATTTCAGTTTAGTTACACTGCCTTGTATCTCCAGTTCTTCCGCTGATTTGAGAAAAAAAGTTTGCATTGCACTTACAAACATTGAGTAGATTGTGCTCACTACAGTATACAAGTTCATAAATTTTAGCCAAGTACATGTAAATGTACTATACTCAAACACTGAGTCCTTAGATCTCCAGATTAGTCAAATGCAAAAGAGTGAGTGTGATTGATAATGTATTGCCATGGCTCAATTTGTAAATAATCCATGAAATATGCTTATTTAAAAGCTGTCTCTTTTGATATTGATCTACTATAAATTGAGAAAAGTAAAAATTACAACAAAATACAGATGTCTATTTTAATCCTCGAGTTATATCTCAACAAAAGGATATAACTATGAAAATGAATGTATACAGAAAATTATTCTTTTAAAATAATTTATAAATATTTTGCACAATCTTTTGTTTTAGACAAATTCTAGAGTTGACAGAAAAACTGGTAAGACTAGGGGTTCATGAACAAATAATTGTAAACTTTAGGATTCATACAGTTCAGAAAATTTTGGGTCAGAGAAACTTTTGAAGAAACTTTTGAAGAAACTTTTGAATAGCACACAAGTAATGGCCAGGTGTATTATCTGTGGAATTACAACATAGCAACTGTTCTCTATCCAAATCTCTATTTTCCAGAAATTTAACTAACAGAAATTTCAAATAACATTTTTTTACATCAGCTCGAAAAAAATTTTTTTATGCAACTGCATGTTCAAATAGCCGCTAGCATCCTGGATTGCATCACCATTCTTGTAATACTAGAATGTTGACTTTTAGAGATGTATTGTATCAATGTTCTGAAACGTCAGATACTATAAATATTTCTATATCAAGTTATTCTTAAGGGGTTTCAAGTTTTGAAGAGGTATCACATCAGTATTTCAAAAAAGTTGGATGTAACACATCTTCATTGATGTATATAAATCCTTATAGGATACGCTTCAACTTGAAATTTAATAGATATTTATTATGGAGTTACGTACTCAAATAGCGACTAGTGTACTATACCTGTCTGAGAATCTCTATCAATAATTCTGAAGAGACTTTAGTTTTAAGAATGTTCCAGAACATGTTCAATATAATATATCTCTTTGAATCTTCACATAATCCTCAAGTTAACTAAAGATACATTGCATGAATTTTCAAAAAAAGTGCAATGCAACAAATTTTTCGGACACAGGCATATTTAATGGTCATATGGTGGTGATATTTCACAACAAGTTCAATAAAATATGTATCTTACCTATCAACCATGAAAAAGTGAACATTTCTGTTTCAGAAGTACCTTTGATGTAGCTCATCTTATTTATGATTCAAAGATTGAGAATTATTTGTTACATAGATTGCATGTCCATTACATTTGAAGTTAGAAGTTGGACTTGGCAAAACAAATAAGCCTGACATGCTTATTTACTATATGCGGATAAAATTACAAGCATTTTTATCCAGTATTTATATATGTATTTTCTGTTTTAGAATAATTGTTTTACACATTATTTCTCAAACATACAAGAATCAGAAAAATTACAAACCAGTTACATTATCCTACTATTGAAACTAAGTGAATATTATCACTTGACTTGGTTTCAGTTATTTTGATTTTATTTTACTTACCTCTGCTTAATAAATTAAAATTTGCTGTACTTAAATTAATGTCTTAACCTACGTCGATCCAAATGAATTTGATATAATTCAAAGCAAAAAGCTCAATATACAATTCAAATCATCTTGACATGGTTTGATTAAGCTTTCTGTTATTGAAATTTGGCCGATTCTAGTGTAATGTACAAGATTTAATTCAAATATGTAACATTCAATTTATAAAGCATTGATTCAAATGCCAGATTAAAAAAAGAGCAGAAAAAGAACAAGAAATAGAAAATTACATTTACATCCATCCATTCCACGAACAAGTCACATGATCATATTATTCAAACTAAGTGAGTATTGCCAACTTGATTCAGCTAAATGCAGTTAAAATCAACTCAATTTAAGCAGGCTGGTAAGCCAAATCCAATGTTGCATTTTCTGGAGTCAACCTAGCTAGTTGGACTTTGCTAGGTAACCTTACATTAGTGGCCAAGCCTATTTTCTGAAGCCCTCGAATTAGTAACCAAGTAATATCGAATTGATTCTTCAGAATTCCATGTCTAGCACTGAATTCAAATGCGTGGTGGTTGTTATGCCACCCTTCCCCAAAAGCAAGGATTCCAACCCACCTACAAATGTAAAAAATCATTGAAATATAATAATATGAATATATATTCGAAGGAAACACAAAGAATAAATATGATCATTTTCCACAATTTCTATAGCTTTCTCTCTCTTCATGAGCTTTTATATGTACCAGTCAATTTAAAATCAGATCAGAATTTCATGTATTCTGTATATGCATATATGTATACAGACAGACAACATACCATATATTTCTGCTTAGATCTCCAGTCATGAAAGGCTGATTTCCCCACACATGCGAAGCTGAGTTGACGAAAAAAGTGACGTGCCATAAGAATACAGTAGCTACTGCACCACCCCACACTAGTCCAGGCAATCCAGCAATTGCGTACATGAATATCAGCTGTAATATATTGTATAAGAATGTACGGGTGAGTTGGTATGTCTACATGTATGAATGCATCAAGTACGTATGGGCCTACATCTATTTGAATGAATGAATGAATGGATGAATATATAAATGTATATTTCCATGCATCAGCATATCTAAGTACGTACCTTAAGAACTATATGAAGAAAATAAAACTTCTTCATATGTTGATAGAACGGTTGCCTGAGGAGATCTGAAGCATTAGACATTGTAGGTGCCCTCATGTCATGCACTTTCTCATCAAACATCCATCTACATAAGACACACATGTATAAAATATTAGTTCGAAACACATTTATAATCAAAATTTGAAAATTTTGGACTGTCAAATTAAGTCTTGGCTATTTCTAAAATAGTTTTTTACTAAGTTTACATCAGAAATTTCACTAAAATTCCACAAAATTCCATATATATACTTATCATACTGAGCCTTATCAAACTTGTATTCAGATACATGTATATTCGTATGTATTATACATTGTATACGCGTATATGAAATTGTATACATTTATATATATTCATAATATCAGTTTTAGAAAGCTCCGCCAAAAAATGTAAATACATAGAGACATAAAATAAAACATTTACATGTATCAGTAGGCATATATACAGATAAATGTATACTAATAAGCTTACCCCATGTGACTCCACCAGAATCCTTCATAAGGACTGTGTAAATCAAGTGGTGTGTCTGTATGTACATGGTGGTATCTGTGATCACTTACCCACGTTACTGGGTCACCTAAAAACAAAAACCCAACATACATATATGTAAAAAATACGACCATACATACATACATCCCTAAGCGTTCAAATGTAAATACGAGTATGCACCAAACGTAAATGTACACAAAAAACTTAAAAATTAACACATACAGGCATGTACTTTGTTTTTTTGGGGGGATTCTTTGCTCTGAGAGGAAACTTGTCAGTTACTTTGGCATTTCAAAACATTTTCTTTAAAGACTCTTTTTAAATTGTAGCTCTTAGGTAAACTTACCATCAAGTACATACATTTATATGCATGAGGGATTTCTTAATAGTAAATCTTAAGGTATGCATAGATACATTTACAAGTACTAGTAGATAAATCATTAACACGAAAAAAAACATAATAATATTTATAGATTCAACAACGCACATACAGACATTACCTTGAATTGCCAAACTTGCGCAGTACGCCATGAAATATTCCAGCCATTTCGGTGTCTGAAACGCTCTGTGACTTAGCTGGCGGTGAAAACTAAAGGTAATTCCCATGCAACCTATACATACATATATATAATTTGAGTATACGGTAACATTTATACATAATAAATTTGCCTCTGAAGAATATTCACTTATAGTTAATTAGTTCATTATAATTGAAATAGTCAGTTTTTACAAACAGAAAATACAGTAAAGTTTAGATAAAATGATTTAATTTTTAAATGATATTTGATTATAACGAATTAGTTCACTATATCCGAAATTTGGTTATAACGAATTCATTCATTATATCCGAAATTCGGTGTACATGTACCTTAAAATTGTACAAATAAATTAAAATCAAGTGTAAATATGTTCGCGTACATACATTATTTACACACTAGTATCCCCATAAGTATTTAAAGGAAAAAATGTATAAAATTCCCATACAACCCATGTGCATACCTACTTGCTTATTTATCAGTATGTATGCAAATCATTTTTTTGTTGATATTTATATGTATTTGCACGTACTCATTTCCCTCTGTGCATAACAAAAATCTTACCAGTGACAAAGTATGTAACAAATGCAAGACCAAGCATGCGCCACGAAAAGGTGCTAGGAGCTAAGAAGCATAAACCATGGAGAACCACAAAGAACGCTCCATAAGTTATATCCTAGGAGTTCAAGAATTTATGTATTTATTGAAATGTACATACCCATATATCTGTATGTGCTAATCAGTATTATATTAATTAATTCATTGATACATTTCCTGATCAAATTGGTACATTCATTGGCACAGTTGATACATTCATTGATATGATTGATACAATCACCGATAAATTTACCTGCGGACCATAGGAACGATTGAAAAATCTGTTTCTTTTCAATACACCATAGACCTTACTAAATGGAATTTTCTTGGCCTTCGGTTGAGTAACTTGGGCCTCTACGCTGGGTTTTGGGACTGGTCTATTTACTGGAAGAGGAACATTGCTAAATAAATCGTCATATTGTTCTGAATAGCTGAACTCACGAATCTCTGGAACCTGCGAATGGACGGATTGAAAAAATTTATAATTGTATTTATTCCCGAAAAACATCAATGTGTACTCATGTCATTCAGTAGGTACACATATCTTTTAATATATACATGTCTTTTCAGAGTATATGAATGCGCATTTATTGAATTGTACCTATGCGTCGATGCATATATTCCATATTTATTCTCGAATTCCTTATATTGAATTAATTTTTCAGTTTTAAATATTGTAGCAAAGAAATATGTAAATATGCATGTCTTAACTTATGTTTCCGCGTATTATATATATATATATATATATCATTCTTTCATTTCTTATACTGAATAAATATCTCAGCGAAAAGTAAAATAAACATTAAAAAAGAAATATTTATGCATGTATATGTGTCAGTATGTATTTTCTCAGTGCACAAATATGAAAAATACCTTAACAGTATCCATTGTAGTAGGTTCAGCCGTTGACGTACGAAGCGGTCCGATCGAATTTAGGCGTTTCGATAATGCTGAAAACTATATATAAAAAAGTACATAAAAGCATAATCCGTTATAACACTGAAATGTAGTAAGTATATGATTGACTATTGTTGATGGTTTTTTGGCGAAACAAGCCTGTCAATAAAAATATGCATAAATATTAAATAAATATTTATAATTGTACGAGTGAACATATAACACAAGGTAAAAGAGTTTAAAATTGTATAATTCAAGAAATATACATATAAATAAAAACTATAACAAGTTTGTTAATCTATTGCAAAAATAATATAGTTTTTATAAATTTATATTTCTTGAGAAGCTATTTTGTCTAAGATTCATTAAAATTATCAATCGAATCTTCTAAAAACATATAATTAACTAAGAACTAAACAATTATTAATATCTAAAAATTATTCTCATGTATACTTTTCCATCAAAATATGAAATCATTTCGAGTCGAAGAGCCATAAAAGCATATATTCATTGTGTACTTCGACTACATAGAATAAACTATAAATTGTCACATGAATTTTGGGAAAAAAGTGTAGCTCTCTAGAAATGAAACAATTACACGCAAACCCCTAGAGCACTACAGCCACTGAGAAGTAATGACGGTCATGAATAACTGTACGCATTTATATCCTTTCGGACATCTGGTGATTAATTAGAAAACAAAAACGCGTTTTCTCTTGAAACAAAATTAAGCTAAAAGCAATGAAATATACAGTAAAATCGTCATTTTGAGAATATTCCTCGCATGTCTAGTGATTTTCTATCACAGGACTATGGCAGCACTTGTTTGTCAGTCTCTGTACATTAATGAGGCCGTGTTTACGCCCAACATTTAAATGATTAAATAGTCAAATAGATAATTACAAAACAAATGCAGTGGCTTTTAGAGTTATAGCGAAGACATTAAGTATAATCTCCGTGAAGATTTCTGGGGTTTTTAATCCTTACGCTCACCTGAGGCGTTCTTGATGCGACGGAAAATGCATCTGTAAACAAGGCGGCAGCTGATACAGAGCTAAGAAAGAGCAACGACTTCAGTCTTCCCACCATACTTAAGATACGACAACGATATTATATACTGAATTTATAAACAAATAATGTCTAAATGAGACACTTAGTTAAGTTGTAATCTAAAGATTGTGATGACTTTGTAAACAATGACAAACTGTGTCAATCATCAGTAGGCATCATCTTAATATCAACCAATCAGAGTAATTCTAAAAAAGAATATTTTTTAAATAAAGATATAGGCGAAAAATTCAAATAAACGATTTGCAAAGGATTATATTTATCACAATGCAATAATATTTCGACGAATCGTAAACTTATACATTAGAATAGTTAAAAAAAGGATCACATTACAGTCATGACTAGTTATAATTCTACGTCAGAAGAGTTAACGGTTGATAAAAAAATAAGTTTTTCGCAGAATTCAATTCTAAATGTACGTAAGAATTTGAAGTTCTAACGTTCGTATAAAATTTAAAACTCAACTTGAATTTCTAACACAAGTTCGTACTTGCAGTTGAGCATAACAAATGTTATACGATAACAATAGATGTTGGTTATGATAATGGTTTCGCATTGTTTTAAAGACATACCTTGGCGAGCAAGGATTCACAACCCCTAACGAACCTGTATTTTTGTAAAGTGATATAAGATCATTTTAAAAAATGCTTACCTCTAGAAGTTGAACGATTACTCTTATTTTTGATCCACAAATTTAGTGACTTTTCCTATTGGCATAATTATAACAAATGCTGAATTCCTAAGATATCTTCAGGCATTCGTTTAACAGTCCTAGAGCATAATTTCCGAATGCAACCCCAGAAATTTTCTTGAAAAAAATCTCTCAAATTACAAATAAGGCTAAATAGTATTTAGAAGAAAGTTAATAAGACGACTGCATCAAAAAGGTTTTACTAGCAAAATATTTGGGGTTGTGCTAATGATCTGTATTGCGGATGAAAATGGTTTTGAGTTCAAAAGAAAACATTTGCCAATTAGAAATTCACACTTTTTTAAGTATTGTTCTTAGATTAATTACTCTTGACTTATCCGTTTTATTTGACATGCATGAAGAGAACTGCATTCTTCGGTGTTGTAATCATTTTTAAGCCAATCAAGAAAGTTACTAAATTTCTGTATTCAATAGCAGTAGATAAATAATTCAACTTTAAGACAAAGTACTTTTTTGTTCAAACAATATGACATCACCATACAAAAAAACAGGCTCACTTAGGACTAGCTATTTAAGCTCAGTTCAGAAATGAAAAAAACCTGCACAATGAACAAATCCTTTGCATATCTACATTGAGCCCAGAAATTTGTCCAAAACAAAATACTAAGCTAAATTTTACATTAACTTATTTAAAAAACAGTTTTGTCTGCACTTCTGACAGTATTCTAGAACTTAGCTCTGACTTGACGATATAGCACACAACAAGATAATACGATGAAAGATAGAACAAAATAACAAGATACATGTGTAAGCTGTTATGTATTACTAGATATCACAAGAGTTTAAGAAGCTTATCCTTCCTGATTGGAAGGGAAGCTTTAGATCATCCGTTCTAAAAAACATCACTGGACTTGGACAAAATAAGAAGTTGACGACATAGTGGATCTATCATAATGATCTTTTGTTTTGCATATAAATCTGGGAACAGTGTAGACATCTTGCTATGATTAAATCTGTGCTATTTGAAAATATTCTAAAATTTTGGGTACAATGAGTATGCTTTTAGCAACTTTTAAAATCTTTTTAAAAAAATTTCAGAATATTTTCTTAAATTAACGTTTTACTGAATAACAATTAGAGACTTTATTTACAATTTGGTAACTGAAGCAGTTTTATATCATTTGATGAAGTGAGTATTGAAAAATGTTTTTAACCTTACCAAAAAATAATAAAAAACATATTACAAGATGATAAATTTTTTGTCTTTATAAATTCTAAGAGAAATATATTTATAAGTGAACTGCTATTTTTTAAATTATGTTTGTTTTTAAAAAACAAGTAAATTATCTTTTTCAAATTTTTAAACAACCATAATGTAAGTTAATTTTTGAAATTTAGTAATAAATGCTGCAGTAAAGTAGTGCAGAGTCTTCCTAACAGTCCTCCATAAGCTTAGCACAGTTTAAGAACTCATCTCCTGAACCAAATTGATTTTTTTTAGTTTCTATACGTGCTACCGTTTCTTAACATACTTAAAGTTAACGCAAATGTTAGAGTACTATTAGTGTGAAATGGTTATCAGATAGTTCAATGGAAATTTTCTCAGCTAATAAAATCAAATTAATAGTGGAGAAGAGAAGCATTAAAGACTTCTAGAACACAAACTGATAGTTGAAATTTGTTAATATGTGTGATGTAGGAATGTAAAATAGATGCATGTTAAAAATCCTGCATGGAAGATAATACTTTTCAAGCTCTCTACTTGTTGCCATTTATCAACTAATACTCTTACAGTAAATGTAGTTCAGTTAAAAATACAAAAGACAAGTGCTACAGAAAATTTTAGTTCAAGATGATACTTAACACCAGTCAACAGATATTAAAATAACATAGATTCATGATCCTTTGTAGCAGTCCAGCATATTTTCAACACAATTCAATAATTTAACATCTAAAATTGCTAAAAAGTGTGTACATGTATATTTGTATAGTTTTATCAGCCTCAGTAGACATCAAATAAGCACATACAAAAAATGCGTTGCATGTACTTGAAGCAAAAATTGCTTTACAAGCCTAAAACACCAGTATAAGCAGTAAGCAGCTTTTACTGAATGTCATTGTTGATGTAATATTAATTTATAAATATTTGTATTGGTAGACGTGCAATTAAAGAGGTAAGATAGCTCAGCAGAAAAATAGAGTGATGCTAACAATAAGTTTGCATTTTCTGCTTTAAGATTTAAAAAATCCTATACAACCACATAGAGTGTACTCTATATATACCGGTACAACTAGTAATAGTACTACTGATATAGACAGCATTGCTATCCAACACTCATAAACAAAAACATTTGTTTGATAATTTCTTAATATGAGCTAATACAATGAGTAAATTTAGAAGGAGAAATTTTAGAAAGAAACATCACAGATTACTGAGCAGTTTATATTTTTGTTTATAGTACCAATTTTGGCAAGGCTACTTTTCATTTATTTACAAAATATACAATATAAATAACAATTAAAAAGAACTTGACACCAAATCTATGGAGAAAAGAACAGGTTTAGAAGCACACATAAATACTTTTTGTAAAGCAATAACTATATATGCACCATTCAAATATTTAAATACTTTTCTAAGAAATGTAAAAATCTTCCAAAAATTTGATATTGCTTAAAATTGGCGCAAATAAGTTTTAAAATCTTTAATTTTTAATGAAGATTAGAGTATTAAAACTATAATTTCAAGTCCAAAAACTTTTTCATAAAGTGAAAAAATCATCCAAACGCTACTCTCAATAAAACTTATTTCATAAATAGGCACTAATTGACTTCATAAAACTGAATTTTTCATATAAATGCAAGTATTAAAACTCCTTTTCAATTTTATTTGAAAAGTTTTTAGAATGCTGGTAATATCAGAGTTAATGTTTGGCTTGTAACTGTGCTGGCATTATTTTCAATTTGATTTATTTACTAAAAATTAAATAATCCTTCAAAGCAAATTTTAATCAATAAAAATGCAACTACTTTTTTGAAATCAAGTTTTTAGTCCTAAGGCCACAGTTTTAAATCTGATAAACTTTTTCAGTGAAGAGAAAAGTATCAAAAAAGTAGACTTAGTATAGTTTTTTTCAAAAGTTACCTCAAATTTGGATTGATATAACTGATTTTTCATTAAATTGAATAAGAGTAGTAAGGCTAAAATTTTTGCTATTGGCACTTCTTTACAGAAAAAAATGTAAAATTGTTTTCCTCAAAGAAAAGAAAATTGTTTAAGAATTAGTGTTGATATTGAGCAAAAAGCTACAATTATAAATTAAATTTTTGAGGTTGATATTGGAAAAAATTGAAAATCAAAAATTGAGAATGGCACATATTTGCATGGACAAAATTTACTTATTCTAAAACCCATTGTAATATTGTCGGAAATACAGGAAAAGAAAGTGCTGCAGGCATCTTTTGCTTACAAGCCTTGACAAGACTAATGTAAGATGTAATGCAAGAATTATTTTTGATAAATAAACTAGCAAAGTTGCTGATGTTAGCACCATACTTTCATGCACTTAGTTTTGTATATACTATTAAACTTAACTTAATCCGATCATTTCTGTAAGGACATGAACCAATAGATAGCAGTATTAAATGCATCATTGTAACTACATCGTAATTTCCAGAATCTAGCCGTATAAAAGTACTTTGTTTATTTTGTCTTGCTGTAAAAATATAGGCCATTTAAAGTATAGTTATTTTAAATGCAGTAGACAAGGTGGTAAAAAGTAGGGCACAACAACTATAAAAGCATAGTAATATTATACAGACATAATTTGCGTTGCTGAAAGTGAATAAGAAACATGCTCAGCAACACAACAAACAAAGTCTCACTGCCAATCCATCTGGAGAGTCACAAAATGATGAAGCTAAATAAATGGAATAACTCTTAAGAGAGTAATTCCCTTAAGAACTAATTGTTGTAAACAAATTAGTTCCTAACAATAGTAACAATAATGAACAAGAAATTTTTCCTGCACACAAATTTCAGTCTAAAGAAATAAAATAGTGGAAATTTTTTACTGGCCTAAACTTAGCTATGAAGTATAATGATAAACTGTGTTAAGTTTCATGAGCCTGGCAAGGTTTCTGGTCAGTTCATAGTATTTCTCTGCCACTGAGTTCATCTTGCTCTCCTAGCCAATTTACAAAAAAAGCTCTTCATTGTTGGGGTTTCATGTCTAAAAAACTAAATCTTATTCCAGCTAAATGTAGTACAAGACCTTAAACCCATGAGGTCCTTAAGCTAACTCAGATATAATATCTTTTACAAAATGTCAAGAAAATGAAACAGTTCTTGCCTGAATCATAGTTTCTTTCAGATTCTAAAATGTTGCATTCACATGAAAAAATTATTGTTAGAATTTTTAATTGTCCAAACCATTTGTAAATACCACTAGATTTTTACTTGTGAACCATCATAAATATCAAGTTCAAAGAGTATGGATACTGTTAAGATGTTTTAAAGTGCTAATATTATCAGTAAAAAGATGTAAAAATAGAAATAATATAGATATAAAATTTAACAGATCTCTTCCAACAAAAATTTGACAAACAGCTTGTTAAATAAACACAATCACAAGATTAATACGTGGTTATTAGTTGAATAAATGACTATTGGTTGTATACGCTCCAAAGGTATTTAAAAATGTAATGTAAATTGCTAGAGTGCTGTAGTAGAGAGGTGCAAGAAGGCATAAATACATTGAAATGATCATGCATATTAAGAAGTTAATCCATCTTTTTTATTTTACAGAATTTTGATCAGTTTGCTGACAAAGAATGAATTAGATATCTTTTTTGGAGTTAAAATAAGAAAAACATTAATTTATATCGATTTTTTATTTTTTTAAAAAAAAGTGAGTATATTTTAAGTTTTTTTTTTCATAGTCATTAAGATAATTGATTGTTCAATGATTAGCAGAGTAGCCAGAATCATCAGCTACGGCCCTTATAGTAAGTTATACAAGAAGAACTTCATCAATAATTGTGTGAACATTAATGTACTAGTTAGAAATACCCCATCTTTCTTGAAATTATAGACTGCACTGAAACTATATTATTCTGTGCTATCATTTACTTTTGATAAACTTTTGTTTATGCGTGTATCTGCTTTAAATTTTAATAATGACCAGTACTGCAAAAAGTATAGACAGGTTTTAAATCATTGACATGATTATATTTTTAATAAAACTTTTTACATCTTTCATGGCATCTATATTAGAAAAACAATGATAAAATCTTTTAATATTTTTCTCTAATTTTCACTAATATTTGAATTACGATATTTACAAAATTACTAAAAAAACTCTTTGCTTCTGAACTTATAGTAAAAACATTTAATTTATATCTGAAAATATTTTTCTTCAAAACAATATCTGTTGAAAAGTGTGTACCAGATTCAGTACTTCCTTTCTCCAATGTGAAATGTTCATTTTTTTCATATAAAAGCACTAAAAGAAATTTGCTGGAACTAAGAACTCACAAACTTATGTTGACCAAAAAAAGTTTCAATGCAAAACATACTCAATTGTCGCATGCACATTAAAAACTGTAAGACAAAATTTTTATTTGAGACTCCTTTTAAAATTATTTAGCCATACCTTGAATATTAAAAAAATTGATTTATACTTTTTTCTGAGACTGGTTTTAGGACTTTGGAATGTATCTTTCAAGTTTCAATAGTTTTTTTCTAGATCATCAGCTTCAAAATCTCTTTGATACAAAAAAGCTCAGGTCAAAGATTTTGATAGGTGAGGACATCAGTTATTCTTTGTAAAAATATTCCACTGAGTACAAAGTTGACATTAAAATATCATTATTTTTTATTTGTAATGGTAAAGAATGCATTACTGGCTACAGAATTGTGAAAAGAAACTCAATTATTTGTAAAACTTTTTACTGTATTTAGCTGTCTGTTGATAGAAAAATTGTCAAGATTATAGTATCAGTATCACTTGTTCTGATGATAAACGATTATAACATACGCTACATACTATTAGCATCTTTTATATTTGCTCATAATAACAATTTTCTATGAACTCATTGCTTGCAAGGTAATTTTCATCTATTTCTAAAACTGGAAAACAAGCACTTGGCAAATTAACTAAGTAAAAACTAGCTTTCAACTTACTTTAAACAATTTTTTCAAAGTTGAGTTTGCATTATTTTTTTCTAGTAAATTACTCACATGACAATATTATAGCTATAGCTTATACAAAAAACGGCAGAATTGTTTGAACAAATCTTGAAAGTATACTAGATTTTTAATGCTTATTTTTCAATTACTATTGCAGAAAAATCTGAAAAAAGAGGTAGAGTACTGGCCATTCAAAATTTTGATGGCATGTACTATTGCTTAAAAGCTTGTAATAATAATTACATTAAATGATCTAGAAATATTCAACAAATTAACTACTTTAGTTTTTTCAGTAATATTAGTATATAATTTTTTTTGCTTTCAATTCAAGTAAGAAAATTTTATAAATCTCTGACAATAAAATAATTACCTTCAGTGGCTTGTAATAGCATTACCATATTTAGGTCATATTTTGACTTATAGACTTAAAAACTTTCATAATTTCATTACATCACAACTTTTGTTTAAGTTTCTTATCCCAAATGAACCTTTATGTTTCATTCAAACAAATTTATTTTAGCAGTACTTGTTTTAACCTTGATTCTATTTTGCAAAGCTTAATCGTATTTCTTGTTTTGGTAAATTGATTGTTTAATAAATATTCAGATGTAAAAACATCCACAATCTCCTTGACTAGAAACCAAAACTTTTATGCAAGAAATATATTTAATCTTGTATTGATCAGTTTAGACTGTGGTCAAACAAAGCTTTAGCTGTTAGGAAATAGCTCTAAAAAGTTAATTTTATTTTGGAGCTGCAGTACGTTTGTCGGAAAATTTTAGTAATTACACTAAGTTCTTGACATTTACTGCAAGCAGAAGTTTCTGGGAAAATAGACCACATTCTTTAAAGTTGGCACTGTGTTTTCAGTTTAGGGTTGTGTTTTTTACTGTGTTGCTAGAGTTTTTTCACTTCTAGCAACACAAGTTGGTTTGCTTCATATTGGCTTGTTCACATTCCTGCTTTTGTTTTGCATTGCATACCAAACAGTATTTTCAACTTCAACATCTTAGTTTATACTGAATAATTGAAAAAAAGAATATTGCACAATGCTGTCCTCGAGCTGTTTCCCCAATTTTTTCCATAAATCTTGTAGCATTGCAATTTCATTTGAAATAGTTTTAAAAATGTTTTTTAAGTATATTAAAATAAACTCTCTAATTCATTAATGATATGAAAATTATATCCTTTTTCCTGATCTTACTAAAATGTGCTCGGAAATAAAACTATATTCTACCTTCCAAACCTGGACCAAATTTTTTTTTAAAGCTTTTACAAGCCAAATTCATTGCTCTTTGAATGTCACATAAAATATCAAAAGTACATTAGAACATCTTTCTACTTGTGAATTTAATATTAAGACTTCAGTTTAACCAATTTGAAAAATAATGGTTAGAGTATTTACCATCATATATGTTGGAATATTGTCAACTACGCTGTGTATGCCAATACTGCAGAGTTTTCCCCGGACACATTATGGTGGTACAATTAGCGAGGTCATATACTGTTATTTTTTGCTAAAACAGCATATATCATGGGATTTTTGTTGCACTTCCCTATTAAACTAACACTTTAGAGCTTCCTCCGAATCACTTGAAAAAATATGAAAAAGCAACAGAGAAAAACTCGCAGGAAAATGAAATTTTTCAGTGAGAATATGATCTAATTTGTCATCCACTCATATAAATCTATTTGATAGTAATCATGTGATAGCACTGTTACTTTTGAATAGAATATCTTGTTGGTTTCTTGTTGAGAAAATTGAGTTTTCTTTCGATTGCATTTGCTGCTGCCTTAACTTTTTTGTTAGTTTAAATTCAAACCAATGTTTGTTTTGTCAGCTTAAATTAAGATGGGGTATTTAAAATTTTATTTCAGCCTTTATCCAGCCGGCTATCGATTAATCGTTATAAAATTGGTTAAATATAACCGTTTTTTTCGATTTTAAGAGCAAATAATTAAATGTCAGCGTAAATGATTTATTTTGGCCTTTTTTTAAGCCGAACTCCAGCAATCGAATAATATTTAGAAACGTGAATATAATTGATTTTACTTGAATATATGCTTAATTTTAGTTGACCGACGGACAGACACGTTGAAGATATTGAATTAAATCTAGGAAAAGCATGTTTGCTTCGCCATTTGCACACTATATAATTAATTACTTCAGCAGCAAGTACTAAGATTCTCAGCGTTACATAGCAATAAAAATGGCAAAGATGATGGCTTTCGTCCTTTGTGTGCTCGCTTTGGTCGCCCGCATTTCTGCTTTCGTAGCCCCCACTCCATTAGGTATATATGCGTGTATTTATTCATGCAGCAATATCTCCTTCATACTAGATATTTCGTAAGTGAAGCATTAAAACGCCTGTGAATTTTGGACGTCAAATTATTCAAAAGATTTTTATCTTCTCCTGAAATCTATAATGTTGCATCAGACTAGGCTCTCACCGCTACTACTATACCAATGAAGTAAGTAAAAGTCTATCAACTCAATCTTTTTTCTCATCAAGAGGAGTAGCATTTCGATTCATTACATTAGTCGTATGAATCTTATGTTTAAAGCGGTACAACCTGACACTGTCTCCAATTTTAATGTTTAGGACGATAAAAGTTTTAATTTCTGTAAATTTCTTATAGTCCTTACATCCAATATATCTTACCAGTTTGTTTGCGTTATAGCTGTCCTTATATTGCGTGCTGAACTCAATCGGGATTTGGCGATTAGTTTGTTCTGTTTTTGAAATGTAGAATCGTACAGTAATTCATTGTTAAAAACTAAGATTTACGACTGGAATTTAAATTGAACATTACTCATACTTAATTTATTTATACAAATGCTCTCATTATCACATGATCTATCTCTTTGCTTGAATATTTTCACTAAAATTTAGTACTTTTTCATAATGATTCAGTATCAACGATAAGTATGGATGCTCTTTCATTATATATTTGTTTTGAATTAATAAGCAAAGAGTCAAGTACGCCTAATATATAATTGGTTTGCAGTTTTTTTCATTAAAATGTAGTATCTTTCACAATGTCTCGATGTCAATGTTAAGCATTGTTACTGTTTCAATATTTACATGTGAATGTTCTTGAATGATAATGATGAACTATTCTTTTTTGGCTAGAGAGGTTGTTTTTATTTTCAGTGAAATTTAGTGTTTTTTTCATGATGTTTTGTCGTCAATGAAGAGGATGGCTGAACTGTCATTATATATATACAGTATTTGCTTACTCTTACTAAAGTTTGGCATTTTTTTCTTGATGATCCAGTGTCAATGAGTGCTGCATCCACCGTTAGCAAGGCTGCCCTGGCTTCATTTGCTCCAGTCGCATTGACTTCTCTTCCCGCATTTGCTGAATCTGATATAGTCTCACAACTCCCAACACAGCTTTTGTCTCTTGAGGTACCACAAATATGAAGTTTCACTAAAATTGTAAATGCTGAAATATGAATGAATACATTCAATTTTGAAAAACAGGCGTATTCAAAATATGAATATGCACTCATATATATAGAAGGAAAAAAATTGTGTTGCACAGATTTTCCAAACTAAAAATTTACTATGATTAGAATATAAAATACAGATAAGATTTGTTGAATCATAATGCGCTTCAATGTATTCATAACTTTTATATAAGCTTAAGATGTAATGATCTTGTCGAAACTACCAAACAGATTCCTGACATCCAAATTTCGTTGAATTTATAGCTGAATTTGACAATATGTAACCTCTTCATCTATTCGTTTTCAAGAAGCAAAGTCATTACATTAATAGATAAGTCGAAGCACATTTGAGACGTCATTAGTGTGAAGAATTTTTATAGATATACATATTTAACTATATATATTGTTTGATAGCTTTCTGACAGCAATTTTTCTAGGTGGTACTTGAGATAATTACATATTGGTTCATATCCACACTGACTAGTAGAATATGCATGTGATGCATGGTTAGTAGAATTAATTGAAGCACAGATACAGAAAGAAATTGTTCTCCAACAATTTTGACTTGAAGTTAAATCTTGTGTTTGCTTATAACTTCTCTGCGTTTAAAATTCATCATATAAAAAAGATTTTATAAATTGGTATCGCATATTTGATTAAAACGAATTATTTCGTTGTCTGCACAGTTTTGATATGTTCCAAACTTCTTTATTGAATATCTGTCAGTAAGATGAGAAATTTCATTTCGAAAAAAATAACTTTTTTTAGGATTTCATCCTGGTTTCAATCAACCACCAAATGCTATAGTTTATAAGGCATAGCGCACATATTACATCCATCAAATTATATATTTAACATGTCGAAAAGGCCACTAGGAACAACAAATGTTTTGAAAGAATAATATGTGCTTCCTAATGGAGAAAAATTTGATTGCTTTGAATTTGGATTAGTTTTTCAGTTTTGAGCCAGGAATTTTGACTGAAATAAATGGCCATTCTATGTTTGGATTAGATTTTTCTGAAATGAATAATTTTTGTATCTATTTTCTAAACTATTATGACCTTTCGTCTGTTTGAGACAAAATGTCTCAGAATAACTAGGAAAGAATCAAATAATTATTGATCTTTTTTGCAAATTCGACTCTAAAAACATAAAAGATATTTACACAGAATCAAATGAAATGTTGCTAGCACTCATAGTAAGAAGTGATGACTTATTTCTACGTATCCAACAAAAGTTAAAAAATTTTCTAATATTTTTTCAACTAAAAATATTATTCCATTACATCACGTTAATTTTATTTTTTTCTAAATTTACTTTTAAACTTTTACCATTTGATATGCATATTTTTGTAGCGTATGTAAAAGATTCATTTACTTTTTATCAACTAGTCTATAATTTAAAAATTTATAGTTTTAATCTGTTAAATGAAAAAATTATGCTGCATGAAAGTCAGCATTGGATATATCAATTTTTTGAATGTTACTGTAAGGTCCTTAAGCCATTCAATAAATTGAGTCTAATTTGCCATAAATATGGTTATAAGCAATTAAAATCGACTTTTTTTAATTATGATGCTTCTATATAGTTGCAGTCAATTTAAATCGATTAGTTCTTCACTGAATATTTTAGAATTACTCGAATTGAATAATTAATTCGGATAAAGTTCTTAATCATATTTTGGCTTTCAACTAGTGGAACTCTTGCATGCTGTGCCTTTTTGTTCTTAAATGTAAAACGGAAGGGCACCTGTTGGAAAGCTACCTTAAAAATCATTGGAAATTTAGTAGTTTTTATTAAAGTTGAGTTACTTTTGTGAAATTTCATCAAAGAATAATTTCCTAATAGTTTTTTAATTTCACTCCACACGTATAAACGTAGGTGTGCATCTAAATTTTATCCTATTTTATTATCCTAGGTTCAATTCGGAGCCTACTTGGCAGTATTATTAGGAACATTTGTGCCAGTATCTTTCCTAATTGTGCTTTACATTCAAAGTGAAAGCCGCAAAGCAGGAGAAGCTTCTCAAAAATAAATATTCCTTTAAAGGAATATAAAAAGGAATTCCAGAGCTCATAATGCAATTTCGATGATTTTTCATTTATGTTTGTTTGGTTGAATATATATGTTAAACTGAAAATTTTTATGTATTCGATGTTGAATACTTTAGTGCATATATATTCCATTAAAGCATGAGGTAAAGAAATAATTTGTAAGGATAGGAAAGGAAAGCAATGTACCTTCAAATTATAAGCGAACGATAATATGTGCATCATTTAAAAAAAATTTAAATATATCTTCAAAACAGAAGAAAAAGGAACTATTACTTCCTTTAAATATTCTAAAATAAAATTGTAAATTCCTTTGAGCAATAACAATAGAAAAATCAAGTATTTCTCAAAAGAATTTGAGAAAGGAAATATATATATATATCTTTATGATATTAAATTACAAATGATAAATTCCTTTGCAGTAATGTAAATATATGGAAACAATGTATAATCCTCTAAATTACTTGAAGAAAATGTAAACATCTTTGAAACAACAAAAGAGAAAATCAAACATATTCCATTAGAACATTAGATAAAGGAATTTTATGATTTTCAAACTGTAACGCAATGTGTAAAAATTTAAGCATACAGAAATTTATGTATACATATAATAGCTCTCAGAGAAAATACATATTCCTTTAGAGTATTTGGGACGGAATGCACATATGTATATATATTTTATATTCCTATAGTGCATTAGACAAAGGATTTATATGTACTTTTAGAGCATACTAAAAAGCTCATTTCTACTGGATACGTATGGTATGATTTTTTTAATATACAGAAACATGGGTCCTTTTACAACTTTTACTGAATTGGTCGTACCACCAACTTAAGACATAAGTCCAAAATAAAAATTGACAAAGTATGGCTTTTACGTTAAAAACAAATTTGTTATAAGCAAATTTGTTATAAATGAACTTTGTTATAAGTGATCTGTTATAGGAAAATTTTTTATAGTGTCAAATTGTAAGTTACCTTGGTCCAAGAGAGTAAATTTTTTGGACACGATAAAAACTCATTCAATCCAAAAAAACTAAACCTTCACATAATATGACTTTTTCCTTTTATATTAAAATTTGTTTTTATCAATGGATATACAATTATTTAAAATAATTACAAGTAAAATTTATATGCTAAACATATGAGTATCATATATTTTGACAAAAAGTTATGCATACAACCTTTAAAAAATTATTCTAAAATTAAATTTTCAAGTCAAATACTCCATAGAGAAATTTTGTACTTACCTAAAATACAAGTTGAAGTGCTAAACTTAGTACGCTATTTTGTTAGGAATACCAACATACCATAAAAATCACAAAGCCATCAATTAAAGTTGAAGTTATTTTTGACATGTCCAACAACAGATATGTCTTCAGTAAAATTAAATGAATGAGATATGAAAACTATTGATATCAATTTGACATTTACAAAATATTTGTTTCAGTTAATTTCTTTCAAAAAGTGAGTCTGAAAAATTTATCTAAATTTTTTTGTCGTTACAAGATGGAAAATTTTATTGAAAGTTAAAATCAAATGCAATAAGCAGAAAGTTAATAATTTTTTGGTGTTTTTCAAATAAATACAATTTTTTTTAGGATACAGAAAAAAATTGTATTTTTTAATGATAGTATACAATATTACAAGACTCACTTTTTAATTAGTACCCTTTCAAGTGTTCTTTGAATAATACTTCTAAGCTAGAATCTAGAAGAGTGATCTCATGAGCTCATACATATTATTACAAACATCTTTTAAAATAGTTACTAGTTGTATATTGCACATGTGATAGTAACAGGACTGGAAAACATATGGTTGTTGAGTTTGAGATGGATATTCTAGAAAATGAATTAAATGATGCAGTTGGGTTAATTCTAAAAGAAAGTTGTCAATAAACTAAAAAATTGATATGCAAGTACAAAACTATGACAGTATTTTAAGTACCAAACCAGAGAAATTAAAAACTTTTAGAAAAACTCAAATTCTTGTTGAACTCCAATCTTGCTATACTAATAATTAAACTAAGTAAACCAAATAAACTGGCAAACTGATTATCTGACCACTTTTAAATTTTCCAAAAAAGAGAAAAATGTTGCACAACTGTGAATTATAATCTAATTAGTCCAGCAAAAATTTAATAGAATAGTAAATTACAGTGTAGTAAATTACATATAATTTTTTCTTTCAGTTAATTGTTTAGTACCAGTGAAAAATTTAAATAGTATGTTCAGTTTTTTAATGTAAGTTCTGTTTTGGTGAGAGTGCAGTCCACTGAACTTCATTTTTTAGGTAGTTTTTGTAGGACAAATATTTATGAATATAAAAAGACTTTATTTTAGTGCCATTCATTTTTCTTTTACTTTTAATTTTATCTCCTCAAATGTTTAACTCCAAACTGCATCTATTGTCCCCATTATTTCACTCATTGAACTTGAAAAAAAACTTTCACATTTTGTTTTAAAATTTTTGTTGCCCATATATAATACTTAATGAGATACATAATGAACCAACAATTATTCCAAAATTTATACTGCAGTTATATAATTTTTTTGTATGTGAGAGTCATTACAGTTTTAGCACAAAAATTTGTAGCTTTTGACTATTCATCTTTTGAAAATAAATTTGTATTTTTAGCATGAATTTTATTAAAGACAAATTCATGATAGATTTGATAAATACATAGATGAAAAATCAAAATATTTTAAACTTTTCTATACATGTGTCATAAGATATTTAACTGAGTTAAAGAGTCAAAAATAAAATATAGAAAAATCAATATAGATTTTATGTATATATGGTTTTATTTGCTCAATACTTTGTGTTTAGTTGTACAATGCTAAAGTAGGAAAGGCATGTGTCTTTTTGAATAGAGAACAAAATATCTGCGCAGAAAACAAATATACTGAATGAGTATCTGATTGTGTTTGAGCTGAATTAACTGCACAGGTTGTGACCAAAAGTTTAATGCATGCAGTTTACATTGGTTGATTTTGTTTGCATCATGTACACAGAATTGTTTCTAAGTGATCTTGTTTTCAATTGTGTTGCCCAATTCCCAAAAAAGAAGTATACTCTCCTGTACGCCTTTTCACAAATTTGAAAACTTATTCATAGAATTTAGTGTTACCTATCAGAAGAGACCTGCAGAATGCAAAATTTTATTGCTTTGCCAGATGAATTGATTAGCTTCAGCTTTAGTGTATAATTTTTAACAATTAGCTATGGGAATGCAGTAATCTCAAGAATCATTATTTTTAATATATTACCAAACCTTAGCAGACAAGATAAATGATTAAATATGTCAGTTTATTGTCCTAACAACATTGAAAAGTACTGTACATTGGAAATTAGAGTTGACCAATTTTTCAAAATATAATAAGAAAGAAAGGGCTTTGTATTGTGTTTTGGCCTAGTTAAATCTGAATATGTGAAGGATATACTCAGCAATTTCGATGCCAAGGTTATAGCTACAATTTTACTTCATGAGCATTTGTCTCTAATTAAAAAATTATGAAGATTCAATTGTCAACTTTGTCTATATTTTGGATTTGATGATCATAAAGTAAAGTTGTGCACAATTTGTTTGCAGGCATGAATAAACTTTAATGCTTGGTGATGCAAGGGCAACAGTTGAGGGAAAAAACTATTGCTACATTACATTGAATTGATACTTAATTGTTTTTTTTAAACCTGCAACCAAACGTAAGCTAATTGGTATTTAAATTATCTTGAAGTTAACTGAAAAGAAACAAATAAAAAAAGTGTTCAATAATTTATATCTTGCAAGGAAATTTTATATTATGTGCACAGTATGTCAAATTGCATTAAGACTGCACTTGTGGCTAAAGTAGCCACTGGTGATTTGTTGATTCTGCATACTTGTAAGAACTATAATTATTTATGCATTGCACATGCAAATATCTAAAGTATGCTTAGCAAGAATACATTATCAATAATTCATGAGGTACCCAAAACAATATGAGGTACCAATCAAAAATAGTCTTCAAATGGATTTTTAAAATTTTAAAAACTTTTCTGGCATTATTCTATATTTAGTAGCCCACAAAAAATACATTTTGAAAAGAAAACTAACTTATAACTGTTACAGCAACCCAGTATTCATTTAAGTAACTTCATTGTAAAGTCTCAAATGTCTAACTTAAGAGATATGGAACTGTATGAGACAAAAAAATCAAACAAAGTCAAAGAAGAATTTATGACTTAAAACAGTTTTCAGATATTACCAGTCATGTCATAGTCAGTAATTTCATTGCTTATTTTTTATGATAAGAATCAGTCATGCTGATAAATTCATTGTACCCAATAATCTGAAAGTGAACAATTGGACACGATATTTTTTGTTATAAGTGAAAATTCTGTAACCGCAAAATATCACTTCCAGTACTTTAATAAACTTATTTCATGTTAAAATTCAGCTCCATTTTCAGGTAGAACAAATTAATTTACAATGCAGCCATTTATCCAAATTCCTACCCCAAACTAATAATTCCTGCCCTAATATATGAGCTTTGTACACAACAATAGTACCAATTGGCCTACTATAAAAAAATGCCAATTGAAACCTTTCATCGCAAATAAGGTCCAATTTGAGTCATCAATCACAGTGTACAAAAGCATCATAAAAGTAAAATAATCACTAAGTTTAAAGTATTTTAAAGAATATCAAACAAAGTATTCGGGTTTAACAAATTGTATTAACTAATAAATGTTGTGAATTCATTTTTTACTTCAAATTTTTTGGGATTATTGAAAATTGCCAATAATAGACATTTAAATATCTTTTTCCAGAGCAAAGTGTAATATTTGCAAGACTAGAATCCTACACAGATCTTGCAATTCAAAAATAGTAATATTTTAGAGTTAATTGGCAGCATACTGTTAGGAATCAATATATTAAAGACTATGCATATAACCAATAACAAACATCACCAGAAACCCAAAGAAGACACA
>JAULBW010042790.1:0-63448 GCA_032358265.1 Vaucheria bursata | reverse complement strand
ACACAGGTTAAGATATAATGTACAATTGAGCTGTTACTCTTTTGCATTGTTTGCCTGTTTGTTGTGCGTCTTGACAATATGGCTCAACAAACTAATACTAATGATCTGCTCAGTTTTTTCAGTGTTTGGATTAAATGGATTTATCCCAACATGACCTGGCCTACAGACTTCTGGTTAGATATTTTACAAAATGTTGATCTAAAATTTGAAATACTCGTAAAATCCTCATAATTTGACGTGAAGATAAAATTAATTAGGTAAAACTTGTATTATCTAACTCTATGAAAGTCTAATCATAAGTATTTCTGATTTCAATTTCTGACCATATTTATGAATTCTTTTGAAACCTGCATCTAGACAGCTTAAAGCTAATTATTAATTTTTCAGACTGAACCTTTTCAAATTAAAAAAAAACATAATCAAAAAAAGAAATATGCCTTTTTCCTTTCACAGCAATTTGAACCTAAGCCTTTTAAACCATTAGTCTAACTAAATGCACAAATTATTTCTTCTTTTCATAGTAGTTAGTATCAATCTTGCCAATATGTCTCCTGCTTATATTTTATCTTCATTCAACACTGTGATTTGTTCCTTTTTGTATCAAATTTTTTATTTACATTTTAAGTTCAAATTTATAGTCAAGTTTCTGATGATTTTTAATAGTATGTGTTACCTAAGCATATCATAACATTCTTTTATATATTGCTTTGCTCTACTGCTTAGTTATACTGCTGTCAGTGAAATACTCAACTTACATCACTTTGATTTCTATTCAATACTTTCAGCTAACTAAGAGTCACTTGAATTGTGCTCATCTCCAAGGAACGTCATGCCTTTTTGGCATCTAGCTCCAATTCCATTTTATATCTCAACTGAAAATGTAAAAAGGTAATTAATAGTGTAAAGCTTCATAGGCAAGATTTTCACCCCTGGTGTTATGCTTGATAAATTTGTATCAAGTGTTTTACTGGTTGCTTCAGCCATATTACCTTTGTTTACTTGTGTGATACAAGCATAAAATACTGTTCGTTTTCTTGTACTTTTTCAATCAAAGAAGCAAATTTTAGCTTGCTGTAAACTGGCAATACAATGTAAAGCAATTTTGAATGGATATGTAAATATACTAACTGAGAAACATTCTTGATGGGACCCAGCAGTGTAGTTACCTCATATTTTTTATTAGAAAAATTTTAATATCTTTATATACTTTTAGCTGCATAATATCACAAAAAATGGAATTCATTGTCAAAAATGGTACTTCTCAGTTAGCTTTGAACTGTACTTAATTAAAGTGCTTTTTACCACTATCAAAAATTTTATGTTGGAGGTAATAAATGTTGAACTCTTTAACATATGTTAAGTTCTTTCATTCTATAATTTACAATGTAAAGGTTTTAAATTTTAAAATCAAGAGTGCACTCTGAAATGCTGATGTTATAAAAATTAAATATTTGCTCAAGTACATTTTGTTCTAAGTGAAAGTAAGATAAATGTTTTGGATAGTTTTTGTCAGAAACTAATAGACAGACAAAGACAACACAAAAGAAGAGGAGAAACGCTATATATAGGTTATGTTAGTTCCTTATAATATTGCAAAGAGTGATCTTCACAATATAAAATATCTCATTACTCGTTAAAATGCAAGTAATTCTTACTCAAAGTTGACCTAAACTACTCGGAATTGACCGATGGGTTTAGGTTTCTAACAGTTTTTGATCAAGATCAACCAACTGCCAGCTCTAAGCTGGCAGATTTTCTTACTCAAAATCATGGTACAGTTTATACTATTCAATAGTACTCTCTCCACAGAGACTACACAGAAGCCATATTCCAATATGCATGATTGAGCAAGAATAGTGTGGATTTTTAGCTTCATTGTTAAGTGTTACTAAATCTTCTTTGTAAGGCTGCATGTTTGTACAAGGTATCCTATATATGACAGCTGGTCAGTTTGTGTTAGTTTCAGCAAATAACTCAACAGATTGGATTTTAAAGTCTAATTGTTAACAAGGCACAAACACAGAACAGGACAGAATGGAATAGGGCAGGACAGAACAAAAGAGAGCTGGAGCTATAAATGTATAGGAATTAACAATACTAGAATACAAGACCACTAAGGCCACTTGCATGATCAGAAGTGAGTCTTCTAATCGATGTATTTTATAGTTCAAGCTCAGCAATGACTCACCATAAATTGTTGTTGAAGTTCAACAATAACTTGCCACTTTTAAAATAATCATATTTAACTGATGTTAATCTATATTGGATGCAGCAATGTGAACACTTGGACTGCACTATTTCTGGTAAGGTTTGTAGGGGCAGAAAGTGATACCAAGTAAAACAAACAATGATAATTAGCAGCAAGCAACTGTTAACTGTTTGCAAGCAGCAAGCAAAATAAGCAAGATTTAAAATTATAATAGTAGGAGAATATATTTTATGCAAACACAATTGTAGTTCTAGCCCATCATCATAGTTTATTGCCACAGCTTAGTATATTGGACATTGACTTGTCTTAGAATTTCTGCAGTATTTTACAACTATAAAACAAAATCAACTTTTGAATCAGTTAATTTTCAACACTAATCTAAACATCATTTGGCAAATAAAGCAGATAGCAAGAAAGAAAGTTGTAGGAGAGAATGGTAAAGTATACTACTGTCAAACCTAAATGACTGCTTTCAACAATGATACTATAGTGTGGGAGTTGAAGATTGATTTAGAAGACTGAGAGCTTATGTACTTTTCCCTAGTGTTGACAGAAAGCCATGACAAAAAATTCTTTCAAATATTGAATATTATTTGTGAAGTTACAAATAAAACCAGTAGACTCGCTGAGGATACAAATAGTCAGATTAGGCAAATACATATTCATTTGTTGCTGTAGAGTTGCGTAATAGACTGCAGGGAGGTATAGTGGGTCAGCGCAATTAAATAAAGGTTGAGTTGCTTTTAAATCAGTATGGATCAATAGCAAGAAGTTGAATATTTATACAGAAGATACACAAAAGTTTGAACTGTTTTTTATATTTCTGTGGTTTTCCATTTGTTTCACTGGATTACTCTTTCTATGATATACTTATCAAACATCTTTTTTTTCTGTTATAATTGAAACATAGGAAGGAACCCCTGATCCAGATTTAAAGGAAGTAGTTTCTTACATATTTTGATGCCAAAGGTTGAGCATGAATGAAGGCAAGAAGCATGGTAAAGAACCAAGATATAAAAAGAGTCATTGGGAGTTCAAAAAAGTTGCCAATGCTGTCATTATGCCACCAGATCAAGATAGTTTTGAGCTGGAGCAGTGATTGCCAAATGCATGTCAAAGTTTTTACCTTGATCAACCGTGTAGGCGTCTTTAGCGATATGATATTTTGCAAAAAAAGTAAGGACAAAACCAAATTTCAAGACTTAGTGAACTAACTACAGGAAGATATTTGAATTTCAGAAAGAGATGGCTGAAAAGAGGAGTTATTGGATGAGGCATAAAATATTACAAAATCACTTGATTTATTATTCAATTTTTAAATTTTTTGAAGATAAGTTGAAAGAACAAACAGCATTGGCATGTGTTACAGCAAACAATCATATTAAAATTGCAGATATTCTGCTAAAAATGGTATTTCCTTTAAAGTACAAGATCCCTTCTCTCAAACTCATTTGCATCTAGCAGGTTACCATGTTAATTTCTTTGTCTAATAGTACAATCTGAAAAAATTAAACTTTCATAAGTTAGAAATAAAATTAACTTGCAATTGTTCGGCTGAATATTTGATGATTTTTAACTTTCTTTTGTCGGGTTTAATTGTGATTTGGTTACACTTGCAAATACGTTACTGAATCGTTAGCTTTTCTTTCTTTCTAATAAAACAATATTTTTCAAATTTAATTAATTTCATTAGCTGCAAGATTTGAATTGGCCTAACAAAGTTCTGTAAAACAAAACTTTAAAATTTTTCCATATTAAACCGATCACATGTGATAATTTTTAATTCACAAATTATTGTTAGTTAATTATATTTAAGAGTTCCTTAATTCAGAAAATTAAATTATCTCAAGACAGGAATATTTTAATTTGAACTTGTTATTGCTGAAATAAAAGAACTGAAAAATTCATGTGACTTTCATTTGATTTTTTCTATACAAAGAATCTGATTTGTTGAAATTTTTGCTATTTTTACTATGCACATGCTAAAAATTGTCAATAAGTTTCCATAATTTTTAAATTCGTATAAATTTGAAGCACATTTTAAAACTTTAAAACAAAGAATAATATAATAATATGCTTGTTTAATGGTCCATTTTGCTGTTAATTTGTTAGCCAAAATAAAATGATTCGCTAAGTATTTTAATAAGTTAATTATTGTTCTGAAGCGAGCTTTTAAAAAATCCAACAAAAGACTTAAGTGACATTTCATTACTTAATCTACAATGTCATTTTCTAATATATGCGTATTTTTTAATACAATTTTAAAGAAAATGAGAATTTAAACATTAATCTTTGTTTTCATGCTTAATTTTGGAGAAACTTTATTTTAAATAATATTGAAAAAATGTAAACATTCTTATACAGGTAACAATATTTACTTTTATGATATGAAACTCTTTACTTGTCAACTGGATAATGATGAGCTTTCAGTTACTACAGCATATGGAACTGTTGACTTTTTTGCTTGTTTTAATCTAATCTTATCCACTCATGCAACAAGGTGAACCATCGAGGTTAATTCTTTTCTATTTGTGTAATGAACTTTGACACATTTATTTCTTAGCAATCAGATTTCACAATCTTGCCATCAACTCCGATCATTTTGAAATCAACTTTTGACTCATTACAATTAAACGTTACAAATATTCGATTGACTTTTGATTATTTTACAAATCGAATTTTTATTTTTGAAATTTACTTGAACTTAAAAATATCAATACCTTAAAAATGTAAGTATTATTTTCAAGATATTGAAACATAACACTTTTGTCCATGATACACTTGCAAGATTAAATGGACATGCTGCTGGAATGTTTAAATGTTATAGTCATCTTGAGGTTGAACATTTTCTGAAAACTTCTAGAACAATAATAATTTGCATTCAAGATTGCCAATTTGATCTCAAATAAGAGAAACAAGAAAAGATTTTATTCAAGGTAGTTCTACCAGCAAAATGACCTGTAGTGAACTTAATGTAGAATTGAATTATTAACAACACATCTAAGTAAATTTAGTCAAGATTACGCAATTGAAGCCATACTTATTCAGCTTTTCTTGTTTCAGAAATGCATTAAAATCCATACACAATAAATTGCATGTTGTAATATGATGAATTTGTTATTTTATTTAAAAGTCACATGCTTTTATTTTAGGCAAAAAATGAAATTTCTCATTTTAAGTATAGATACATAATTAACGCATGAACTTTAAAATGCTGCAAAATTATTATGTTTTTCTCTAATAACATTTCATGTATCTATTCAACAATTTTCTTTAGTTAAAACTTAAAATATTTTAATGTATAATATTAGTAAACATTTTTAAATTTCACAATATAAGGATTGACAAATAATTTAAGCCAATATCTAATAAAATTATGGTTTTCAGCCTACTTTGTACGAAATTTTATGAAATTCGTTGCTGGTATGAAAAAGAGACAGTAAATTTTTAAATTCAAAAAAATATTGTTAAAGCAAAAAATTATATTTTAACCGAAAATTTTTGCATTGATATTTGCTTAGTTTTTACATTATTATCAGCTTTATAATCACTCGCTTATGTGCATTTCAGCTCAACTCTAAGAAGTATAAATTGATGAAAATGGTTAAAAAAATGATAGGAACCATAGTAATTATATTTGACCAGAGCAAACCCTTCTATTACTTTTTTAACAAGTTTCATAGTTCCAATAAACTAGTAGAGATAAATCTTGTCAAACCAAGTTGACTTTCAAGTGGACTTTGGATAACTTTACAAAACTTGACTTACCTTGACTGACTTAATGCCAACAAGTATATAGTAAAAATATATTTGTTTATCAATATTACATCGTTTCTATATATATGGGAATTCTATTTCCTTTATTCAGGTTTCCTGCCGGTTTTCTGTGGCTGTTCCGTCGTTTTTGCCCACTCTTTCCCGTAATATCCAGTTGTTCCGCAAATTGTTGTTCTGATTAGTTCTTAATTGTTCCGACTAAATTTTTAATTGTTTCAAGTGAGCTTTTTCATTGTTCCAGCTGCTTCAAAAATGTTCTGGGGACATTACTAGTTATTTTATTCGCTTTTGAAATATTTCATTCACTATTGAATTATTCCTGAGATACGTCAGCTCAAGCTGGGGCTTGAGTTTTAATCTTGAGAACGCAGAGTGTCAAACATAGTCATTGATAATTTTCTAGATTTAAAAACATTTCATATTATCATTTTTTGTTAACAACTGTCCATAATCGACTACTGTCAAACAGCGCAGTGCATAAGTCTGATCCACGGCTTTATCCGGATTGGCTCAACTTGGTCCCTGCTTACGAGCTGAATGGCTTGGTAATAGGTTGTTAAATCGGCTCACAGCTTGACTCGGCCTTTCCAGAGGCTGGCTTGGAGGTGTGCCAATTACTGTGCTGACCCTGAAACCCCTTATCCTCCTTAGGATAATTAATAAAAATCTTAATATTTGTTCAAAAAATGTATAAATTTTCTTCTGTTTGCAAAAATTGCTGTAAAAGATGGATAAAGTCATGTGAAATAATTCTGAGTAGTTTAAAAATGCTCAGTAAAATAAATATTGAATATTTCTATACGCTGCTCTTTCAGGGTGTGCAATACTCTTATTCATTTCTTTGCAATTTTAATGGGCATAAGCGGAGAGCAAAAAGCTATGATTTTAAAATTTGGGATGAATAAAAAGTACTCACTTCAATCACCAAAAGTAAAACCCATTATATGAGCTATTATAGTAAATTTAAAAAACTAGTTACTAACAAGTTTTAATTCAGTTGATAAATTAAATACAATATTTATAACTTACACCAAAGTGTAGCGCTGTTACAACAAAATGGAAGATGGCTGCTGTTTTGTAAAGACTAATTGTCAGATCAAGAACAAACTGTGTTTGCTTCACTAACAAATTTTTTATTGATTAACAGTGCAATTTATCAACATTTGATAGATACATAAAGATGTGATCCAAGTCGTATTTGTGTTCCGCTTTTAGCAATCGAATGACATTTTTTTCCAATTAAATTGAATGAAGTTTACAGTTTGTACCCAATAAAATTTTTGCAATAGTAGGTGCAAGGTGTTACCACAACTGTATGAATAAGACACTGATCAATTTAGGATTAAATTAAAATTGAAATCAAATTGTAGTTTTTTGCTTTTCAATTCATACACTCAAATCTATGAAGTTTTTGCGTGCATTCAAATAAATCCTTAATCAATCTGATAAACATTAATAGCTAGTTCCTCTAACTACATTAGTATCTTAAATAAGAGAGGCTAAAATAAAATGGTGATTTACTTAATACAATGATGTACAAGTTACAATTATTCAAAGAAATCCAGGACCAATTTTAAAAGTAATGTGATGAGTACTGACGGTTTAGGTTTAATTGAGGGCGTATGCAAGCAAAAAAGGTTAGCAAAGACAAATATTGTATTCAAGGCTCCCAGTAGAAATATTAGAATCTCCTGGATGGTTACAAATACATTCATATATTTTCTGCACCTTTATTGCAGGCTTAGCTTTTTCATTGACAATATTTTACAATTGGCTAGCACGTTGCTAATCAATATAGCAGCATCTCTATTACCTAGTTTTGCTTCTATGGAATCGAACACTTTTGTATCGCCGAACACCACCTTTTGCTTCTTCTATCAATTGACATAGTCCAGTGTACCAATGTATATGCTAAGCACTGGCTGCTTGCATAGAAGCTTCTAGTTGCTTTACAACATCTTCTTTGTGGGTAATCAACTTAATTACTAAATCATGTGCCAACTTATCAAGCCTTACAGGGGTTGCTGCTAATTTACCTATGTCCCTTACTCTTGCAAGTGTTATTTTGTCTTCAATCATCCCCGCTATAAATTCGAATCCTATTGCGAGTTGTGATCATACAAGTGGAATCAGTACTGTAAGATATGAAGCTATTCTTACTTCCATCTCATTCTGTTGTACGAGGGTGGACACTTGCTATTTTACTGCCACAGATACTAAGTGGACAGAAAACATCGTATGCATGAAACCTTCAAAAAATGCATTTAACTCTGTATTATTAGATATTTTCTCTAATTGTAGCTTTTTATCCAATATTTCGTATCACTGAAATAAGTTCGTCTATTCTAGCTACAGTTGATACCATTAGATCGACTAGTACTTACTTTTTTTATTATAAAATTTTATTATGGAGGTATTAGATATCTGCGATTGCCTCTTGGCACTCAAACGCTTGTTTGAGTTGTCTTATATAGGGGAAATTGCTATTTTCAGCTGCAGCCATCTCTTTGTAACTTTGAATAATCTCTAGCACACTAGCATCAGAGTTGAAATCCTCCCCAAAGCCATGATTTTCTGGTACTTCTATTAGAGCCAAAACTTCTTTTAGAATGTGGCTATGACGATCCGTAGCATACTGCAGATCACGCTCATAATTATCCACTTGAACGTAAAGTTGGAGTGCAGACTTATAACAAAGAAGTGCATGTCTAAAATTTTCTAGAGTCTTTGGCATCTTATTTGCATATACCCACCCTTTAGTCTCATGACAAAAAACTCTGTTCCTATACTCATAAGGTCCCCCGTTCTTTACAGCAGCAATATTTTGTAGTCCCATATTGCAATGAGACAATGAATTTTGACAATCTTTCAAGGTTGGTTCTGATATTCCAGCGCCAACCCATGACATTACTGTAAATCCATCAATTTTAGAGTACAATTTTAAGTCCATTCTTGCCCAATGTGTAAAACTCTCGGCATTGCCAAAACGTATACATATTTCTTCTAATTCTTCTTGAAATTTCAGAGCTTTCTCAGAACAATGCATTTCTAATGCTTGTAAATAACTTACCCCCACACTCACATCAATGTTGTAAGCATTTTCTTCCATTTCACTTTTCCACAATGATTCGAAATATTGCAACGCAGACGCATCTCCTAAATGCAACTTACAGTACATTTGTTCTCTGGAGTTTTGTTCAGCATAAAAAAGAGCCTGCTCAAGATCATCAGCTTCAGAAAAAGATTCAAAACATTTGGATTTTGATGCCTCGCTAAAATTTGATTCTCTTATTCTGTCGACTTTGATTGCTTCTGCACGGATTGTGTCCACAAACTCACTTGGATACCCAGATTTCTTTGGGTACCGTAATAGCATTTCTGTCCTCAATCCCATTGTTAAAGCATCTTCACTAGATAACAGACGTAATGATTCTAGTCCAAAAGACACTGCCTTTTCGAAACTATCTCTTGTTTTTCCGTACACTTCTTGTTGAACAGTGTAAAATAACTGTTCATAAACTATAAACTGTGAATTGAAGTGATACCCTTTAAATTTGATCGCTTCTGACTTTTCTTTCACTAATAAGCAAGCGTTCACACAAGTCTCTACATCTTCAATAGTTTTTACAGGTAAGTTGTTGAAATAAAAAATGAAATCCATAACTGCCTGCGGCGTAGGAGATGAGCTAAGAAATTGACCGTAGTTGAAGTCTTCATTGCTTCTAGAACTATCATCGTTGAACATCATTATATGAACTTGTGTTGTGCTGTTTAATGAATTTAGAAATGTATTCAAAGCTGACTAATTCGAGCACTACATCAAGTAGGGCCGGTCATAAAAAACAATTACTTGAATATATTGCAGTAAAATAAAATATTTATTTTCAAAGATGTTAGAAAATTTTCAAGAAAAATAAAAAAAATCTCTCTCACTTTATGTTAGGCCCAAGAATTTACAGTTCATTTATATCTCACATACAGTTAGTTCACTGACAGTTCATTAACACTTTACTCACCGTTCATTTAGAGTTCACTTTCAGTTCGCTTAAAGCTACACAGCTGACTCAGGAGTCAAAGTGGAATGGCATATGCATTATGTCCAAATTGTGCATTCATTTCTTTGTTTTTATTTTAAAACTTGAGAAACATGATGTATTGGGATGAGACTGATACAGCAAAAAAAATTCAACTTTATATATTTTTTTAGTTCAAAAGTGAATTCTTACAAAATAGATCTTTCTGGAGAAACTTCAAGATCTTTCTGAAATATAAATGTCCAAATTTATTCTGATAGAATTTTAAAACACTGAACATTTGCACTACTAGTGCTATTCAATAAATTCATTTAGGCAAAGATCTATAAAATTATTAGTAAAGTTGAAGCTAAAGAGGCATCTAAAGATTTATAAGGGAAACTCAAGATTCATAAGGGAAGCTCAAGGTTCATTGTAATGATAATATCAAATCTTTTAAGAAATGATTTGTAACTGTTGACCAATCTGACATTGAATCATGAATAATATAATATATACATTTACTATCATGCAATCCGTAGCATTAAAAAATTCCTGATGATGCAATCTCAAAATATAATAAGCAGGCAATTGCTGAATTTGCAAAATTCAACGTCAAATTTTCTCCCCTGATATGATTAGAGAATGAAGCTAAAATAGGCATTAAATAATGCAGATAATATAGCTGGAAATGTCCACATAAATATCACTACATCATGTAGAATTCAAACTAAATATGTGTTTTAATATTAATGTTAAAAACTATTCAAACACTTTTACACGCTTTTCTTCATATGTATTCAAAACCTTTCACCACTTCATTTCATACAGATGTTTGATTTTTGTTACAAAAATTGAACTTATTTTCTCAACAGAATTTATGTAAAAAACTATAATCATAAATTGTAGAATATAAAGCAATATTTAAAATTGAACAAAAAGGAATCAAACCTAGGTGTCATACATTTTATTAAGAGGTTTGAAAGAAAAATTTGGAATTGAAGCTGTTTCAGTCCAACTTGCAGACTCACAAGATGAAATTGATGAGTAGAAAAGAGAGATAAAAATTTTTTCATTGAGCCTATTATTGAGTATATACAAATATGTTTATGTACAAATAACTATCTTAGAGTCACATAGTAAGGGTAAAAAGTTGCTTAGAAATAGAACTTAATTTGGTGAATGATTCTTGCAAAAGTTTATCAAGTTTCACCAAATTCCATAAATGCAGAGCTAATGTGAACTCCTCATGATCAAGTTCTCCATCCTGATACAAGCACAATATCAAAATTAAACAGATTAAATTTTCAGGAAATAAGAAATTTAATTGATACCAAAAAAGTGCTGCCACATAAAAGAGTGACAGTGTCAAAAGTTTACTGCTTAAAAGCATTAGAGAAAGGGTTATCAATGATCTAAATATTTGATGCCTAATTCACCTTGTATTATTGATAGCACTAAATTTCCACATAGCTCTCAACACGTCAGCTGAGAGCCTAGTTTTGTCAAATTGTGACATTGCAATAGAGCAGGAAAACACTTTTTTCTGGAATAGAGTTGATCAAATTTATAAAGTTTTAACTTTACTGTCTTCAAGAATCCACCAGTTTTGGTAAAAACCTATCACTATTGAGGGCTTGTCTACTTGAAAGCCAAGAGGCATAATCTGAGAATGTTAAAAATAAAAAGTATAAATATATTAAGATCAAATTATAAACTTATAATCATGCACTTTTTTTGCAGTTGAAGTATATGAAATGCAGAATTTTTCATATTATGTATATAAGATATACATAGTTTATATAATGTTCAGTAATGAAAGTATTAAGCAATATTTACACAAAAAAAATTTTTCAATTTCAGTTGAAAAGAATTTTTCTATTCAATACGCTTAGATGATTTTATGCTGTTATAGTACAGCCGGAATCTAAATCACAGAATGATCAAGTAAGGCTTAAGCAATTACCAACTTCATGAGAGATGCTTTGATGGGACAAAACATCATCATAAATACTCATATAAGCATGCACTTTATGATCAGTCTTCATTTTCATACTCATAAAGGATAGCAACTCTACTAAATTTTGTATGTTTTTAAATATGATCTTATAACTGCCCTGTAAAAATAAAACTAAAACTATTTTAAGTAAAGTATCCTCCTGAAAAAACTTGTAAGTTATAACCGAATCATTTTTGATCTTTACAAATTTTTCAAAAATTTAATTCTTCACATTTAGATTAAATTCTCTAATTCTGAAAAGTACAAAAAAGTAAGGTTAAATTGTTTTGCAGCAGTTCAGAAAAATAGCCATAGATCTTGTAATAACTGTATTTTTAGTTTGTTTTTCTCTACAATAGCTGATATCTGGACTCACAAGTAGCCAATTAAATAAGCTTACACTATAACTAAACTATATAGGCTTATCAGCCTAATGATTTTGCAGAGAGCATTATTCCCTGATAGATCCCTATATGACAAGATTGATAATCAATTTCACTTGTTCATCATGTACTCACTCTAAGAGTGTGCACTGATGATTTCTGTTAGAATTTACATTACTTCATGACAGAATTAACAGCATGTCCTTACCATCAAATTTTCATTTGCATTCGTTTTAATCTGCAGTTACTGCAATGTCACTAAAAAAGCAAAAAATTTATTGAAAGTAATTCGAGTTAAAAAACTTGGTCATTGAATAAAATAGGTAAATTGGTTATTAACATATTTCATATGCACTAGCTTCAGTAAAAATAATATTATCAAAGTGAACAACTTGCTTCAATAACAATTTTGTTCCTAAAAAAAATAACAGACATGCTTATGACTCTTTGCATATGCGCAATGTGGTTCCTGACATTTTTACATGCAAAATTACCAAATAGCAAATTGAGCTAAATTAAAAAAAGGTGATTGCAGTATTGTGCTGCACAAACACATGCTATTCCGATTGGAAGAATGCATTGAAGAATATTAATTCTCAGCGGTAACTGGTTTTTACCACCATTGTTACGGACAAAGCAAAAAATGCATTTAAAATTTTAAATCATGCTACACATCTGTACCTGCCGTCATATTAATACATGCTACAAAATGTAAATATTCTAATTTTAATCTGAATACTGGATAAAGCGCAAAAGAGTACATAAGGATTAATGATGCCGTAATGGACATAGCATCAAATGATGTTGTGAGCACTGGGTAAGTTTTAAAATACAATTTATATATAATTAAACTTTAATTTATTCAAGATTTTTTCTGCGTTTCATATTTGTTTTGATTAGCTTTGGTATCATCATATTTGAGTCTAGTGCATTTAGATATAGTGCCAATAAGCTTTATCTCGTTTGATGATAGCTTTAACTCTCTTAGATATATCTTTAAATTTAGCATTTACATGGTGCATGGGAAATGTAATTTGGTGCACCGGTAATGAAGCACATTTTTTATTTCTAGTTTTAGTCATTAATTTATATAATTGGCCGCATGTTGCAGCTCCTATTGGTTATATTTGAACAAAGTACTTGTGCAAAATTTCATCACTGGACAATAGATGATGAATAGATAAGAGCCTTGTTATGCTCCATGCGTAACTCGATCTGATCTTTGGGTTCAGTGGTTCATCACAATACAAATGTGTCTCTAAAAGACCTAGACCATCACCCTTAATACCTATTATTAGATTTTCTTCCAAATTGAGTATACTGGAGAAAAAGTATAGGTAAGTTTATTCTGAAACTACTACTAAAAATTTTTGTGAGTAATCTTTTAAGTTTCTGAAACATGCATTAAGACATTTCTGCTCAAAATGTAATATCCCACAGGATATGTTGCAGCAACACTTTAGAGTACGACAAAGTGGAATCCACTAGGTTTATACCTAAAATAAATTGGTCATTGCTGATGGAGCTATATTATGCAAGAGGGTTTTTCTGCTCTCTAATGTATAGAAAGTATTTAGAAAAGTAACATTTTACTATGGAAAGACTATCTAGAAAATTAAATTTTTTAATATTAGAAAAGTTATTTCAGCATATGAGAAAAATGATATAGAAAATATGTTGGCTGCAGACACTCTACTTTTACCTTAAATTTTGCTGAGTACTATTACTGCCTACATAGAAGTTTTCAAAAAATCTGAATCGTTCTGTCACTTGAAAAAGGTTCTAACTATCATTCTACACCAACTCTGATTCTGGAAATGTATTGTTATAAATTTCCTTTCCCACTGCGCTTTCAAGTGATGCAATAAAGATTGGACATTTCTCTAGTAATGCAAGAAAAAAATTTTGCTGCTCTAACTCTTTCAATTGGCACATTTCTTTGGACATAGCTTACATCAAACTACAGTTCCTTACTGCTACTGTACAAGTTGCAATTTATACTGCAACATTTTATTTTTGTACCATATTGTTCTAGTAATGTACTACTATCATATTAAAGTTATAGTTGTTTAATTTAGTTACATATCATTATTAACATGAAGTATGTTACAATGTAGTGGCTACAGTTTAAATGTAGTGGCAGTAATACTGTTTTATAGTTGCAAGCTACATTATATCTTAGTAGCTCCATAGTATAATCTTGGTGGCATACTACTATCTTAAAATACTTTAATATACTTCTGCCAATAGAGTTCTTGTAATATAGTGTACTATTGTTAGAAACAGGAAACACAACAAAGCACGAAACTGTGACAGAAACATGTGTATTTATCATGTACTAATTGTGTTGATAGAAGTGAGCTAACTCTATCAACACAACATAAATATACAATCATACTGGCATCTGTGCAGCTAATTTGGAATGTTATAAATGAAAACTGACTGCAGCTATAAAATAGAATTAATCCCTAAGAGAGTTAATTCCTAACAACTATCTATCTTAATGCAATGGTATATTATTACTACTACTCTAACAAAGCTGCAGTAGTAATCCATTATACTATTACAAAACAGCAAAATATTATCCAAATATAATTATAATTGTATTCTATTAGAATACACAGCTTATATTTTTGAATAAGGTGTATAAATTAGATAGCAAAAAAATGAGTAATGTTGAAGTGTATTGCTTATGCATACTGTGCTGAAATGTATGTATAATAAGGATTGAGGAATTGAGGTAAGTTTTAATTCATTGATAACAAACATGATACAAGAAAAGCAGTACAGTTTAAATTTTATTTATCAGTGTCACTTTGTCATAATTGAAATAAGCTGAATGAGAAACATTATGGCATAAGTGTCAGGAACTAGTTTGTTTCTAGCAACTAGTTCTGAAGGGAATTATTCTCTTAAGAGTTATTCTGCTATTTTGGTGCATCATTTTATGCAATGCCAGTCAGCAATTATTTTTCTAACAATGAAAGGTCAAACAATTCTGTTTGGCATTATTTTAAATCATAATTAGAACTTTGAGAAGTTCATTCTGTGTCTCTTCAGATGGACTGGCAATGAGATTTGTTTGTGTTGTGAAGTGTGTGTCTTATTCACTCTCAGCAATGCAAATTATATCTGCATAATGTTACTTTCCTTTTGAAATCTTTGTGTCTATCTTGTTGCTAACTTGTCTTGTGCATTCATAACAGTTTCAATGAAATCTTTGAGGGCAGATGATATGCTGTTAAAATCATCTACAGCTGATGAATTACTGTTTGAATCTTTAGCAGCAGATCAACGAGAAGATATAAAGATGTTAGAATAATTTTTTTTGATAATATGAACCAGTAAGTAGTTTTGACCAATGTCTTAGCTGATATATCTGCAATCTTGCTTTCTAGACTGGTTGTACATTTTATATCAACAGATTTGTTTTAGTCCATTGAAGTTTATTCTTTTTATGACAAGGATTACAGAATCAGTATAGTTTTCAAGGAAGAGTAAAAACATGACGATCAAGTAGGACAACTGGATATGAAAGGTTGCGTCTTCTTGCACAACATTACTCAATATGATGTGTTCAAATATGATGAGAGATGAATTTGGACTCAGGTAGAAAATTGCACTTTTTTGTGATAATAAGAGATGATGAATCTCTTCAAACAGGTTCTTTTAACATGCTTCCAAAGACAACTTAAGTATCTTGTAAGTTTTTATTTATTCAGCTTATGCTTGATGACAATATTTTTTTCTTAGTGACTTCGGTTGTTGAGCATAATACCATCATTATCAGTTCTTATAAGTTTACTTTTGAAATATATCCAATTCAGCAGCTCTAGATATGTGAAATTGTTTCTTAATTCTGCATAGCTGAGTAAACAGTTCTCTTAATGTTGCCAGTAATGCTAATTTCATCAATTTGCATGACCATCATGATATAGCTAGTGTCGATTGTACCTGAAGAGGTGCATAAGACTGATCAACTACAAGTAAAGATGATCAAGGCAAGTACTTCATGGAAGGTCACATTCCATACACAAGAAGCATGCTTGTGACTAAATAGACTGCTATTGAGCTTGTCAGTCATCATACTATAAAGCTAGAAAGGATCAAATAGGTATGATGGGAATTTTATATATAACTCTTCATGTTCAGGAATCTTACTCTTGAGGAAAATTGTCTTGACATCTGTGTACATTTTCCACCGATAACGTGCAGGTCGTAAGCTAGAAGTCAGGTGGAAGTAATTGAACATTCATAAGAACATGAGCAATAAAATCTTGACATGTTTGAGATGCTATTGGATGCCTCTAAATTACTTGCTCTTTGCAATGCAATCTTACAAATCAAGAAACCTGAAAACTATCCTGTATCTCAATTACCTAAGCCCATCTTCATTTACACCATTAACATAAACAAAATACCTCTCAAGAAAATGAACATTCATTGCTGAATTAACATCCTAATATAAAGATGTCCAAGATGGCGCATCAAGCAGTTCTTGACCTCAACTGATTCATTAGCACAATTAAATTTAGTAGACAATTGTCACTAGGGCAGAAATTATTTTTTCGGTTGAACAAATCTAATTTCTATGGAATAGTATATTATGAAGGAATTACAAAATTGTACCATTGGCATTTCAATCAATTGTAGTTCAATAGTGTATTTCATACTTTACTTTTGAGTTTTCCAGTGGCACCCATATCAATTCCTCACATCAAACTGTTTTTCTATTTAATTCATGTACGTTCTTTAAACTCGAAGTTATGGGTTGCTCCAATATAAAAGCGTCCATCCAAATTTTTGAAATTTGACACATCAAATGAATGTTATAAAATTATTTACAAAATTAGTGAAAACTGGTTGGCATAACCCAAACTTTAGATCCTGATCCTCTGAGCTAAAAATGTTTATGCCACGCGCAACCCTGCCTACGTTAATTGATTGCGCAGCGAGCATTGATAGAGCGCTCGAATGCGTCGGTGAATTTCTTGCCCTGCCTCAGATGATCATGTTGAAAAACTCAATAATAGTTAATTGCTTCAAACTATTTACAAGTTGTAATCAAGCAGATTTCATTGAATCCGGCTTCAATGAAGCGAAGAAAATAGTGTTGAATCAATCCAATGACTTAAAAGATGATATAATTTCGAGCATCGCACACTGTTTACTGTTTCTAGGTGGTACTACCGATACTGATTCAAGCAGAAATATATTGACCAAGATTTTGAACGACATTGTCCTTCCTTTGAAGAATGTGAAAATTTCCTTCGGCATTCAGATATCGTTACTGATTTACTCTGACCAGCTGTGCAACTTGCCTGAAGAAATGACAAAATATCTTGCTACTTCCTGGATAGAAAACATTAAACAGCAGAATTCTGGAGCCTTAGCATCATCACAGCTATTAGAAGCACTTATGGTTCAGTTTCCATCTTGGAAAGAATATGTACTGTTTAGATCATTAGACCTAATTAAAAATTCAACTGAATGTTTCGAGCCAAATAGTCGAAATTATGCATTAAATCTCTTTGTCGTTTCCATGACAAGAATTTATGATCCGCAAATATGTGAAAAAGCTTGGTCAATACTGAAAGAAGATAATGATTATGTTATTATTTTGACAGTTTTATCGTCAACATTTCGTGCTTTTAATTCAATGCTCTCCCTTCCATTACAACCAGAACTTTGGAATATTCTATATCTTGGACTATGTAACCACTGCCATAACAAAGTACTTACCAGGCAAGCCTTGAACATTCTCCATGAATCATCTTTGTGGCTCTGCAGCAAATCTGCCCATAAGAGAGAAGGAACTCAGTGGAAAAAATTTCATTCTGTGCTTGACATATTGATTTCTGAAACAGATCAAAATTTGGTGGGTCAAGCATGGCCACACATTGGCAATTTGCTCACTGATGCAGAAGCTATCAGCTATCCAAGCCAATCCAAAAGCTGTCCTCCTGGCATAACATTTTCGTGGGTTTCATTGATTCTATCACGTGGAATCGAACGAAAATTTTGTATTAGTGGGCGATATGAGCACATAAAACAGATATTAGACAACTCAGTTCAGATTCCTTTGCAGCTAATATGCCCAATATGGTTTATTGAAATCTTCTTAGCTAACATTGATAAGAGTGCGTGGGTCCAGCCTGGCTCATCCCTTGACTTTTCTGATCTCCTTTTCGATTTTGTCGAAAGATTCCAAAACTCCATTCCAAAAATAAGTCGTAGACAACTTTTCAATTCTTTTTTTAAAGCAGTTTCTACTGATATCATTAGGCAGAGCAATGTTATTTCGCTGTTTTTAATGTCCACTTGTAGCCAGAAAGTTTCAAAACAGCCAATATTAAGTGGTTCAGATATTGACACTTTAACGGGTGCGTTACCAAAGTTTCTACTAACAGGAAATGATGGTAACACCATTAGGATTTTAGTGAAAGTACTTTATTTTTATACTGATTTCGATGACTCATCAACGAAAGAATCGTCTATCAATTTTTTATGTCTTCTCTCAAATAAAGCCTATTTTGAAGACATATCAAAAATATCAAAATGGATGGTTCGGCTAGATAATAATGTTCTCTCGAGTAGTGAAAAGTTCAATTGGATTTTAAATCTTTGTAAAAGTCTGGTCAGTAGATTTCATTTGTCGATTTTTCCTTATGAAGATGCAAAGAAATTGTGTCGATTGCTATTTTTTGTGTGTTCTCATGGCCAATTTGATGAGTCAGTTTGTATGAATGTATGTACTTTTTTTGAACCTGCAATTTCAGTATTGTCGGTATGTTATAGTCATACCTATATTGATGAAGTAAAAGTTATAAATGCTTTGATGCTTTTCAATCAGTGGTTGGAATTTTGTTCCAGATCTGAGCTTCAACTTGAAGTATCTGTTCGCCTCTGCAAACCTTTCTTATCTTGTACCCCTGAAATTTGCAATTTCGTACACTCGTATATATGTTCATTCATTTCGCCATTAGAACCATTTCAACTTCAGTTTGAAGATATTATGATTCGATCATTACATAACATCCGTCAGGCATGCACTCTGCTCATATTTCCAAAAGAAATTCAAAGTAGCTTGAAAAGTGATAAATTATATGCAGCATGTGCAGATTTTTTAATTTCCCCTAAACCCTCAGGTGGGCTCTTAATTGAGGATCAAATGCTACTTATTTTCACTATCTTAGGGATCATTTTAAAACCCGGAATTGATATTTCTATGCCTGCTCATGGAATCGTCGAATTATCACATATGCTAATATCTGCGCATTTTTCAGGGAAAGATAGGCTAAAATTGGATGAAAAACGATGGACAATTTTATGCCTAATCTTTCAATGCCAAGTGCCTAATTTGAGTACTGAGATATACAATAAATTTATCAACGTCATTATTGAACAAATACAGGAAATTTCTGACCGTAACTTGAAAATTGCCATGAAATGTGCTGGCTGTTGGATCAGTACTGTTTTACAAGCAAATTGTCCAATTGAAAACTTGAACTTGGATAGAATAATTTTGAACCTTTGGACAGTGTTTTGCGAAACAAAGGCAAAAACCAGGGAATTAGTGGACTCGGTGAGTGACTATTATCATATTTTATGCATTTATACCCTTCGCATGCATTGAATTGCTTAAATTTAAATGTTTATATTTATTTATGCGCATGTTGCTATATACGAATGGATGCATTGATGTAAATAGTGAAAACTACATTCTACATATGTGTGTACTCTTGTCTGCACTTCTGAGTTTGTAAGAATCAGGTTTGTATTGAAGGTTTATTATTTTTCTCTGAATTTATACGTATTTATACATTTATTGATATAGCATCAACAATATCTTATTACAGGTGATGAAAACCATTTTCATGCCACTTAAATTTGGTTATGTCCTTGAGCTGCCGAATTTAATGCAAACATCTTTCCATACAACCTTTAGGAATATGAGCATATTTCACAATGCGATTATAACACTCTCTCGAATTTGGGAAACTGATTCATCCACTATTAGCTCATTCAATTTTATCCTTATTAAGTCGATTATTGATACTCCAGAACCAATGGGTACCAATATTTCATCTGAATTTGTTCGATCTAAGGCTTCGGATACTTTTGTCATTGAATATTTACCTCGATTTACAATCTTACGTTGGCTCGAGACAATAGCCTTATCCCAGGCTTGTAGTGGTAATGTAGACATGAAATGTATGCTTTTTGATCTTTTTTCATCACTAGTAGGAATAGTTCAAAGCGGGATTGGTTTGGATATAAATAATAAAATTTCGACGAAAAAAAAATCAAATCCAATGGGACATTTGAAAAATTCTGTAGGTGAGAATGAAACTCAGGACTTCCAAAATTCAAGATATCGCAATTGCAACAATATTAAATGTTTGGTGAAAGTACCAGAAAAAATAATGGGAAATGAAGATATAGAAATGAGTGGGGGTGGAGCTCAGTATCTCACAGATGTTTACAGAAGTAGTCAGATATCTCAAAATAAAAATGATTATGAAAAGGATACATCAAGCCGTAAAGCTCCAAATGAGCTAAATCCGGCCCAAATTGCAATATCAGAAGAATTATTGCTAAACTGCTGGCAGGCACTGAGCATACTTATTTCCTATGCATGTACCAGTACGGATTTTTGTAAAATTTTGGACCATTTTTCTGATATCATACTCGAAGCGAACCGATTTAACATGACACCTAGAGTGCGCTATCATATTGAATGTGTCGGTGGAGTACTACTTTGTCACAAAAATGAAAAATTTTGTTCAAAATTACTAGCCGAACTTCAAGCCTTTAATTTGAAATTTCAGTCCATATCTTCTTTGATGATTATGATTGGATATGCATTGTTTTCTGATACTGATGAACATGATACTAACTTTACTTCTGATATTGAAAAATATGCATACTTTTTAGTTCCATGGTTAGGGGGGGCACATAGTTTTACCAGAGTGTTAGCTCAGCTCCTAATGTATCAAATTTTGACAAAAATTCCTCCGAAAAATACTTTTTTTGAAAATGTTTATCAATTTTTGATGAAAAATTCAGAAGTTGTGCAGATGCGTGGAAAACAAGAACGAATATTTAGGGACAAGAAAGTTGCAGATTTATGCACTGTTAACGAGTTGTTATCGTTATATCAATATAACACGCACAGAGGATTAAACCACCATCTTATTTATGAAAGCATAAAAAATACTTTGAATTCTATGCAAAATTTGCAAGGAAATGCTAGAAGTGCTCCAAAAGAACAAGAAGAAAACAAATCGGATTTGATATTTCAGCGGAAAATTGAACCTTTTGGGGGGAAAATTAATTTAAATATGAGTACCGATTTTCGAAGAAATGAAAAAGTGAAGCGGCAGCCAATCATTGTGTGCACTTCGTTAGTTAGCAATCCAGTTAATCTAGGAGGTCTAGCTAGGTAAAGTGCTTAGTTTAATTTCCTGTCTCATTTTCTATGAAATAATTCTTTTTCATGTCATAATTTTCCTATAGAATTATACGTGTCTAACTAATGGCTGCTCCATCAAAAATATCGTGTATTTATATCACAGGGATGCAAGAAAATCTTTAAAAATCTACCAAAAAACTAATGTAATATATTTTTTTATCCCAAAAGTGCTCTATGGTTTGAAATGTCACCATTTTTGGTCGATATATATTGTTCTTATGTATATTTTTGGATATGAAAGGGCATCTTCAATTTATTGGTTTATATTCTTCAGGGATGCATTAAGTTTAATAATTCAAAGTCTACATATTTCATTTTTTATTGTCAACTGACAAAAAGAAAATAATTTTGGATATTTTATGACAAGAGCTTGTAACTTCCCCCTTTTAAAATATCCACTATTTTTCTCAAGAATACTATCATCATCCAATAGTGGGTAATTATCAAAAAAATTTTATTCATTGACTAATTTTTGAAGTTTTCTTTTGAATTGAGCCAACCAAAGTAATCGATTGTTGCTTGAGTATGCTTATAGGTGTAAAAACTTTTATAATATTGGAAAATATTAAAAAAAATTGAGTCATTTGACCACTTGAAAATTATTCCAGATAATTCTATTCATCAAATGACATTTTTCTCGATATAATTCCTAAATAACCATTAAGAATTAATCTAGTATTTTTACAAGTTGATGTACTTTAATTTAAATCCCAGGACTTGTGAAATACTAGGTGTTGCAAAGTTATTGATTGAAAATATGAGTATACTATCCAAAGTGGAGTTTTCGGCATTGAGCTTGAATGCCAATCAGGTAGACAATTGTATCTGTAAATGCATTTTTCTGTAAGAATTATATCATTTGCAATATCTGTCATTTTAAATAATATGTAGCTTTGATGTACTCGAGTTACTATTAAAACCAGAGGAAAAAATTAAACTTTTTGAATTTTGAATATTCAGTGGTTGCCAATTGAAGAATTACCAACTGATGACCTCGTGGAGGGAATTGAGAAGGCTAAAAAGTTAGGATACTGGTAAGCCTCAATGCAGCTTTCTATATGTGCATACCATACCATTTCTTCAAAAACCTATATATTTTTAACAGTATTTTCATTGAAAAATTTAATGCTTAGTCGTTTTTTAAAGCTTAACTACAAAATCGAAGTTTGAATTATATATGTATATGAAACGTCCCGATTTGTCAGCAACTAATAATGCTCAAATTTTTTGTTACCAATATGTAAAGAATAATTTATATGTAGAAATCATGCACAATTACCTGCACATGCATTTATTGGTGCGTGGGTGCACATATTCATTCATTCATCTATGCATCCATTAGGGCATCATTTATTAGTAATTATTTGCACTCATATGTACATGGATGCATATTTCTATTGAGTACAATGCTTCTAGTTGTGTACCAACTGCTTCTTTCATCAATATAATATTTATTTTGCTTCCATTTTCCATGCCTTTTTTAAAGTGTCGTGACGCTTGAGCAGACTCCATCCTCAATATGTCTCTCAAGTTTTAAGTTTCCAGAAAAAACGTTCTTAATAATTGGGGATGAAAAGAGGGGGGTGCCCTCAAATTTGCTGCAGCGCTCGGATTACTGTCTGCAAATACCCCAAAGAGGTGTTTTACGAAGTTTGAACTGCCATGTTAGTGGTGCCTTGGCAATATGGGAGTATTCGAAACAGCATATGAATGCTGACTAAAATTTTTTCTTTAAAATCTCATCTTTTGAATAATAAGTAAGAAAACTATGGGGGAAAATAATTCATCAAATTTAAAATTAATGATAAAAATTATTGAATAATGTCATGTTCCAAAATATGAAATGCAATATTCCTTCAGATATTATATCGATACAATTGATTGTTAAAAATATAGACTTGATGGCAGATGCAGATTTAGCTGCTCTTTTCATACTATTCCACCAATGACAGCAACAGCTCTCATGCATTTTCAGACTTAAATTATTCCATGGATGCTCTAATTTCAAAGAGAGCACTCCTTATTAGTGTGTGATATCTCTGAAAACAGTGCTAATGGGGACAATGCTGCAGTGTACTATCTATGTACGGTATACCACATGATACTTCTTTACTAAAACAATTAGTGGTGATGCCAAATGTTTTCTCTGCCTCTGGCTGAAATATATATTTTCTTGATTTTGTACACCAATGCTGCCTTTATAGTTGTTGATTTTGTCTGGTTCATATAACTGAACACCTAGCCCAGTGGTCACTCACGACATCTGTATTTTTGAATTGTAAGCAAAGATATGATAATAGTAGTCATCTTTAAATTCTGAATTTGGTTTGACACAAAAATCAACAGCTAATAAGCACAGTTATGTTTAAGACCAAGTAGATTCAATGCAAAAAAGCTTGTCAGAAACCACTCTGCATATTGCCAAACGAAATCCCCAAATTGCACCACTATGCAAATTTTCAGATAAAAAAGTCTAGAAATTTTGACAGTAAATTGAAGAAGGCTCTTTATGAAGATTTCTTTGAACAAAAAAATTGTATAATCATGAGCCAAAAATAATCTTGAATAAAGGCTGCTGAAAAGTATTAGTAACCTGATATATAGATGCAGGGAACAAAAATTAGCTATTTCTTTTTTTCTAATAAGATTTAAATGTAGATAAAAGTGCATATCAACCACTGATTGATTGGATTCTACCATCTTTTTAGAGAGGAGAGGACAACAGAAGATTTTGAGACATATTGGTTATTTAGAAAGAGCAATCATTCCACTGATCTTAATTTTTTCTAAACCTGTCGAAGAGGATAGAAAAGTGTGAGGTCATGAAATGAGGTTAATAACGTTCAAGCTATACCTTGCTTTCTTGCATGCTATGGAAAAGGCATGAGCCTAGTCTATTTCTAATATTTACCTGTAATAAGGGTTTATCAGGCCAATACTCATCTTCAGGTCATTTAATGCCAACTTTGACCTTGGCTAATTTACTCAACCAAATTCAGATGGCAGGTGGTAGTTCAGGTATTCAAACATCAACTTCCAAACAGTTCATGTATAGTTCAAGTCTAAATGACAGTTCAGATATAGCTTTTATAAAAAATTTTAGAAGCACAATTACAGTCCAAGTCCTGGTGATAGTGTCGTCAGAGTTCATGTTGGATATTAGCCTTTACTTGACAGTTCAGATAAATTAGGTACATATAGGTAAAACTTTTATGGGCAGCCGGGTACCGAAGGTGCCATTTTTTGCGCAGTCGCTGGAGTGAAAATTTTTCAGTTTTGTTTATGGAAATTCTTTTCTGAAATTATCATGCAGGGTCAACCAATTGAAGCGCAATTTTTGTTTTTCCACATAAATGTCATATAAATGACTCTTTTTACTTTGTCAATATGAAAATGGTTCCCAGAACGGGAAATATATTTCCTATCTACTTTCCAGAACCGCATATGCACATTAGTTAATAAATTTTCTTTGCGCTAAAGAATCAATGCAATGATAGCTTCTGTTAATTCGCCAAATGAATTTCCTCGACGTGCTATCGTTGCAACGATATTTCTTTTTATATTTTGCTTGAATGCATATGCGTTTCAAATTCCATATCAATTCAACACACATTCAAAGATTCGAAGACCATCAAATCAAGACGTAATAAATTTTTCAGCGGGGAAATCTCTTTGCTCTTCTAATGTTTGTTGCAATGGATTTGAAAGGAGACGAATCAATAGATCGATCACAGTTATGTCCGCGAATTGGATTGCCGTAAGACGGACTCTTGCCTTTACACTGTTCAGTAGAGCGGCTTTTGCCACGGTTGGTGGTGGTGTTCTCTCTGGAGGCCTTCACGCTATTTCAGGCCCAGATCATTTAGCTGCTTTGCTTCCACGGATTATGGGTAAAGCTTGGCCCGTATCAATGAGGTACATATTTGATATTGTTCAGATCCATGTCTTAATCACATGATTTCAACGCCTCTAAGATGTTCAATGATACAAGTTTGATAAGCGGGCATGAGGTTAGTATTTCGTTTCCAAAATATGCACTCACGTCGAAAATCTAATTCCTTCAAAATTCCAAAAATTATTTGTTGATTGTTTGAAATATGGCGAAAGAAAGCGATTTTAACAATTGTACATTTGATGCAGCTGCAAAATTTTGTATTAGTAGAGCAAAGTTACATTTAGCATGACTTGCTTTTTTATCATTCAATTCATTGTCCTTATATACTTAACTACAATTATGTCAGAAAGTTGAGTTAAGAAAATTGAAAGTATTGACGTTACTTCTGGAGAGTAAGGCCCTTTCTAATATATTTCTACTTGATGCTATACCATATGTTAATTACTAATTGCTGCATAATAAATGTACTATTGTCGAAAAGAATAAAGCATGAAAAATATATATCCAAAACTAAATTTAGTGCTGACACAAAAGGCAGCTTATTTTTAACCAAAATCAAATTTTAAAAATTTCTTGTGTATCAGAAATATTGGAAATAAGACTGAAATCAAAGTAAAATTATGTATGAATACTAAAATTATACATTTTCTGTTTTAGCTACAAGTACTTAGTTTTGTAAGTTTATTGTATGCAGAATAGTCAGGACACAATGTTTTAAATTCACTAGATAAATTGTACCTTTTTTATTTATGCCATATATTCAATTACTTTTTTCAATGTTATTAGAGTAACTCTTTTTTAGAATATTCTACAATTTCAATTATTTTGGGCATATCATATTTAAGCATTATAATTTTCAAAAAATACCATTCCATCACTTGAATCATTGGTGCTTTTTTCTTAATTTCACGGTTAGGCAATTAAATTTTGATGAATTTCAGCTTATAGAAGTTGAAACAGAAATTTGAAATGTTTTAAATTTTAATGATGGCATTTAATGAACAATCATGCAACCTGCAATTTCAATAATTTCAGGTAAATATCTAATAGGCCACTTAGCAATATGAAAATTTTTATAAATTTGCCAACAAGTGAAGATTTAAATGGAAGAAAAAGTACCATGGCGACTTTTTAGCTCATTTAGAGTTCATTTTATTGAAAGACCAAATCTCATAATGATATTTAAAATTTTAAAGATTTAATATAATTTAATGGCCTATTCAATTGCTCTTTCATCATATTATACTCTTCTTTCGGAAGTTATTGTAAATAACTAGAAATTATTATATTTTTATAGGTAGCCATTCGTTACATGATTGCATATTAATTCCTATTCATATTAACTAGTTTTTTACACATTTATTGTACTGTAGTTCATATTTAAGTGCAGCCATAAAAATTGTTCTGGAACAATTGTAAGTTGAAGTTGTATTCTTCACAGTTAATGTTATTTTTCTTGCTTTCTGTGAGCATTTTATCCAGTTTAAAATTCATCATAATAAGAATTTTTGTTTCTACTATAGAATTGGAGCAGTTTGGGGATTAGGACACGGATTAAGTGCCACAATTATAGGAACCGTAGCCTTCTTTCTCAAGGATAAAATTGGTGGTCGATTTCTGTCGAATCTCGGTCTATATACAGAAGCACTGGTTGGCATTTCTCTTATCACAATCGGCTTACTTGGTCTGAGAGAATCATTGGGGGAAACTACTGCTGAGCAGGAAAATACCTTTAAGGAAAGCTCAAGTAAGAGAAAAGGTCAGACGGCTATATTTTTAAATGGCTTACTGCATGGATTTAGTTGGGATGGAGCACCATCTCTAGCCCCAGCATTAGCTTGTACAACTTGGCAGGTAACTTTAGTAGAATATTCTGTAATTGACAAAGATATCACATGCTATGTCTATCATCTTCCCCCGATTATAGCATGCGGTTGTAATTGAAACTCTGCAATGCCGGAAATGCTAAAGAGACATTAAATAAACCTGAATAGAACAACACTTCCTATATATAGCATGTTTCTTTATTCGAATAATGAACGTCACCAGTGAAATATTTATAGGTTTAATCGTGTTTTGGCTCTGTAACAAATGTTCATCCCATTGATGCGAATATAACACAATTGCGTTTTAATTGAATATGAGAATACACCATATTTGTAAACTATAAGATTATTCTGTTAATATTTGCATTTATAAGAAAATTGCGTCTATTGAGTGCATATAGGTCAGACATGCTAATTATTTTGTAGTGATGGCCTTCATAATATATATATATATATAAATCTTCAATGCTGTAAATTCATCCCAACAATAACACCTGTTCAGAGTGATTTTTCAAATAACAAAAGAATAATTTCATACAGAACAATTGCAACGTTCAGCTTTTTTTCGTTGGTATGAAAATTGACATGATTTGGAATGAAAAAGAGTTTGTAAGAAATTTAAATTCATCGTGAATTTCGAGTGATTCAATCAAAAGAGCAATATTATTTGTCGTAGATTTTTTAAGTACAATATTGCATTTTCTAATACTTTTCAGATTTTAGAAGCGAATCAACTCAGCATATCTGATTTTTTAAGTCATTAATCTGATATTTTCTCAGGGGGTTCTCTGCTTTTTACTAGCCTATTGTGCGGGTACTATGGCTACTATGAGCATGGCCACATCAGCCATTGGAGAGGGTAGTGTAAGAGTTGGGCAGGCATTAGAACAGCCAGATGTGCCTAAAAGACTCAGTATTATCAGCAGCGGTGTAGCCATAGCGATTGGTTTTATATGGCTGCTGAAAGCATTTCTATTTTCGGGATAATACATTTTTTTGCTTAACTATTTTTAATGATGCACTGATATGGTGTAATGTGCAAATATTTTTGAACTCATTTTGAAATCTTTTATAAAGGCATAACCAAAAGGATTTGTTTCACAAATGAATACTTTTCTTTACTTTTGTCCGATTTGTAGCTCTTTTTCATGGTCTCTGTTACTTGAGCATGGTTCAAAAATTTATCCATAGAATTTATTACATTTGAATCTTTTCTGCTTAGTCAGAATTAATTCACCGCTAGAGTGATTGGATATTTTACAAATTTGTAAACAGACAGTATCCATAAATTACAAGGCCAATATTTTCTAATTGTATAAAATATGTTTAACATACGTGTACATTTTTAAATAATAAGAGAAAAAATATAACATACTTAGTTCATGCAATACTAAAGATTTATAAGATCCTGAACAGTGAGAAATCGACCCTGATTTCTGCAAGATTTTTATTTTTACATGATTTTTGCGCTAGTTAACTAAATAAAGTGTACTCTGCACCAGATCAAAAACTGGTTGAAAGCACTAAGAGTTATATTGTCTGCGCCTTCCAATTTTTAAATGTTGTGGGTTACTCTCTCGCTGTTCAGGGTCACAAGTGTTTCCATAATACTTTGTTGTGACAGAAATTTTTAGCAGTAGTATGTAACTTTGGTTAAGTGTGTTCTGCCTCGCAAACATAGATGTTTCAAATTTGTGCACGTGTTAAATGCTTCATTGGCAGAAATCCCTTCATTCTTTAATACCAAACTTTGGCTTTAGCAATTCAAATTTTTTAGGACACTCAAAAAGGTTTAACAGCTCTAATACATACCAAAGCTTTTGGGAACAAATTGAACCAATCAACAGTCATGCATTTTTCAAATATTGTTCTTAGATTAATTATTTTGGACTTGTTCGCCCATTTTCTTTGGCATGCATTAGGTAGATTCTCAATCTTAGAGAGACTTTTTGCTTGAAACCTGATATCCAGCATGAAAGTAAACATGAATACTTTAGGTTTGGTAACAGTACACTGATTTCAGTACACAAATGAATCGTAGTCAAAAATATAAATGACTTTATTATCGTATCGAGTTCATATACCAAAAAACTACCGGAAAAACATTGGTCCTATATACTATATTTCCGTTCGCGCCCAGGTGGTTCTCTGTATTCATTTTTCTGCACTTCAAAATCAGCCTTCCGTTGGCTTGTAGGACCCCCCAATACTTGGTTTAAAATCTGGGGGGATCTTATGCGGGGTAATTGCTCTCTTAAAGCTTTCGGAGATTCGAGCATGTTGGATGACATGGACGAACTGATTCCTTGCATCCATGGGTGGTCCAAAGCTGTCTGAGCTGTTATACGGCAGTTCGGATCAACATCCAACAATCCCCCCAGCAGGTTTTTTGCATCGGGTGATAGATTCTAAAAAATTTTAATAGAAAATATGATATAAGCTTTTCAATATTGGCAATAAATTTTCCATTAAAATGATGGTTGATTATAACCGCTATAAATTTATTTCGAGTACTATACTTTCTTTCATTTGCAAATATTCTAACGCGTCTCTACATTGTACAGAAAAATTAATGTAAACCAATAGCAACTAATAATTTATTTCGGCATCTACAATTGGTTGATTTCATTTAACATTTTCCTACGACTCAAAAATTCAAATATTTAAACTATATGATAGATAATCATAAAAGACTTGAATTTATATCACAATTCTCGTTAAGACCTTGCAAAATATATTTTTTGCTCCATAGCTTAACTAAAAAAGGTATTGTCTGAAGATAAAATTTATTGTAAAAAAAATAAAAAGATTTTATTCGGATACTCTCCAGCACGGCTAAACTAATGCTGAAAAACATTTCTACTTTCTAAGAATATATTATAGACACTGTAAAAACGCAGCAAAAGTGAGAGCATGTCCGATTTACAATTAACTAAATCGCATATATTACAAGCAGAAATGAACTTAAAATATTTTGACCAATCAGATAAAGCGGTAAAAGATTTATTTCTGTGGAATGTCCTGCTAGGAAGATATTAACATGATATTGCTGCTTAAACAAAATTGAGTAAACTTTGGGTATAACAAAGTTGCTTTTATTGAATTGAACCCAAATAATAAAAGAAAAAAGTAATATTGCATTAAGTTCGGCTTCAGATTTTTGGATAGAAGGAATTGTTCGAGACCACCCGACGAATCAGGATGTAATTTGCTAGATTAAACATCTACAATACCAATTCGGGGGTTACATTTGGAACATGTACAGACCTTAATCAACAGGTAAATATCAAAATGAAGTAAATCATTCTAATAAAAGTTAATATTTACATCTTCGTTATGTAATGCTGATAAATGAATTTTTTGTTAAAAATTGTATTTTACTTCTTGTCAAAGTGATAGCTTATTTATACAATGAAAGAGCTCATTAACTCAAATGTGCATCATACAGATAAAACATTTTCCTCAAAATACAATAAGAATCAAGTTTAACTCATAAAACAGATTTCATTTAATACATAAATATCTTTGCATGTACAAAAAAATATTAACCATTTATCATCAAATCTAGAGAAGCCCCATCAGGTAAAGTAGCTAAAAATTTTGTTCCATAGATAACTACGTACGCATTAAAAGCAATAAAAAAACTGTCTGAAAACTAATGGCTGGTAATAAATGTTGATTAGGCATAATTTTAAGTAGTATAATTTTTTTTAAATGGAGCCAATCTACGATTGCTTCGTTAAAGACTAGTAGCTGAATATATTTTTGCTTTGTTGATTTTTTATTGAAGTTTAAATGTTCTAGATGAAATGAATAGTAAAATTCAACTTACCCTACCAAGCAATATGTTATACCTCAGATGTCAGAGAGACTGAGAGGCACATCATTCTTTATTTGTATTACATCGACTGATTGTTATTATGTCCACTAAAAAGTAGCCCCATTTGTGGGACAACACAGAATTATATATATGTAATATTACCTGAGCCCACCTTGGAAAACGAAGCACAAATTTTGACATAGCGCTTTTTTTATTTATTCTACTGCTATCATCATCAAATGGAAGGCAACCGCAGAGTAAGACAAAGCAAATCACCCCTAATGCCCATACATCCACTGCCTTTGAATATGCTTCTCTCTGAAGCATTTCAGGGGCTAAATAGCCTCTTGTTCCCAAAAAAGACTGAGCCTAGAAATGACGTAAATTATTAAACTTTGGAAATTACAAATCTGTCGATACTGCAGTAAGAATTACGCGTTATACATTAGAATCTGTTCATTATAACCAAAGTTCCTGTATTTTATAATTTGAAGTAGGTCAGGTAGAATACTTCCATTCAGGATAATGATAGTTACTTTTTGCAATTGTTCTATTTGATATGATCCATTGACTTTATAAGCCAGTAACAATACATGGAGGAAAGTATAATTTCGAGAGCTAATTTTCGAAAGAGCAATAAAAATACCAACAGCTGAAATTTCGAATATGATTTAGAAAGAATATAAAGGTAAGAAAAAATTTCCATATTACCACCCAAGTATTAAAGTCTTTAGCCCTAAAATTCCACTTCTATGCATGAAATGGATTTTTCAACTCAAGGCGTAACTAGAGAGTTATTCGATTTGAGAATCAATATCAAACAAATAAAAATGCTTCGCTGGATTGGTCAAATGAAAGAGAATACTTTAAGAAAAACTCACATATCAAATAAGAAGTCAATAATCTATATAATTTTACCTGAGTATTTTCATCAAGCATTTTACTGAGACCAAAATCAATAATTTTTACAATGTCGGCATTTTTCGATATGAGTAAGTTTTCTGGCTTCAAGTCACGGTGAATGATATTCATACTATGCATATAAGTTATAGCGGAGGTCACTCCTCTAAGCATTTTAGAAGCTTCCCCCTCACTTAAGGTACCCCTATTTACAACAAAATCAAATAATTCCCCTCCTTCCATGAGTTCTAGAATAATGTGAATTCGCGCCTCATTTTCAAATGAATCTTTTAAATATATGATGTTAGGATGTCGCAACTGCTGCAATACCTACAAATAAAATACAAAGAAACTTTGTATCAGCACACACGAAGAATGTACGCTACAAAATTAATTTTTTAAATCAAAAACATTCATTTTTCAAGAATCTCACAAAAATATTTAACTAATAAATAATCAATTTAAAAAATTTAACATCTGACATAAAATAATATCCTTTTAATTCCAAACTTGCACCATTAGATACTACCGACCACACATGTACATAGATCAAATTTCAAAAAAATTGTCAGAGTAGATATTGCTCTCTAGGATAATGGTTAGATTTCTTATAAAAGTGGAGCAGTAATCTATTTCGAGCTTCTAAACACAGCATGCAATTATATAGTTATGCATGCATAAAAATTTTTTTTCACTGTACTTTCAGGTATTCAAATTTCACTCTCTAGGTAGTAAAATCCTTCTAGAACTGCAAGAGATTATAAATAGTAAACTTTGGTAATAACGAATCTTTCTTTCATCGAATTTTCACTTATAACGAATGAAAAAAGTCTGAATATTTCTTGTTCAGATTTTCGGATACAGCAAATAAATTCAGCAGTCTTGACAGATTCGCAGTATCTGACATTTATTCCATGTACATGAAGAGAAAAGTTGCTTACCGATATTTCATTATGAAACTGATCCAAGAGACCTTTAAATTTCATGTCAACAACTCTCTTCTCAATTATTTTGCAGGCATAGAAATGTCCTGAATGGCGTTCTACACACTTATAGCACATGCTAGTGCTTCCTTCCCCCAAAACCTACATCAATACATCGTTAATATGATCAATTCAAAGTATTACTTTCTTACGATTCAAGTACATTGACCATGATGGAAATATGTTTCAGCGATATTTGAAATAGTGGTGTGTAGAATAGATTTCAAGATTAAAGTATTGGAAGCTTAATAAGTATTATTATATAAATGCTATGTATAGAATTAAATATTTTAAATAAAGCATCGAAAAATATTTCATGACACATTCGCTATTATAAAAATACTTTTCACACCTATAACAAGTTGAGAAAAATGAGGGAATCTGTAAAATGACTGTCCAAGTAAAATATTTGCTGTTTACACAAAAAAGTAAACTTATAATGCAAAATTTAAAATTGGTAAATTCTTATATAATGGTACCAACTTTGGAAGGTAGAGCACAGAATGAAACAGAAAAAACGCCGGAAATTCTAGCTTTTCATGCTGTACATATTAATATGGTAAAGAAAGGTGCTACACACGATAAATCAATGAAAATATCACGTGCTTACCTCTTTTAATTCATATTTTAAATTGAAATTTCCGTTGCCCTGGCGACTTTCACCAATTTGCATAGGTTGATTTTGAGGAAGGGTAGCTGTTGAAATCGGACCGTTATTAGCAATGGCGCCAATGCCAATGCCAATCCGATTTGGTTGGCCAACTGGATGATAGGGAAAGGCGGTTGCAGCAATTTGTCTTGCAGTATTATCATATGCTTTTTGAGCATAAACATTCCCTCCGCGACCGGCAGTGTACTGATAAGGATAATGATTGACAGGTTGCTGATAAATATATTTGGTATTAGGACCATTACGAGCAAAAGGTGCAACAGAAGTATTCATTACAACAGTTCTGTTCGAAGTCGATCCATAAGGTCCATATGCCGATGGTCTAGAGGGGAGGACAGTTTGTTTCCCTACAGGGATGTCAGGCGCAATCGCTGTTAAAGCAGCTTTATCACATTCGGGGACAAGGTCTTGATTATTTTTGTTAGATTCCACTGCAATACAAAGAGGTTCCTTGAAGCTCATCGAGGTGTCGCTCTCTTTTATGGAATTTTCTGGTGAACGAGAACTGAGACTTCCATATTTGTGAGTTGCTTCGATCTTCAACCTATATCGCTTCAAACAGCTGAGGCATATCCCCATGATGCTAGTATCATATAAACACCAACAAAAACTTTATGATTAGTCTATCACAAATCTTTCAAGAATCTTCAAGTACATACTAGATAATATTTCGTCAATGGCATTCAGCATCTGTGACTAAAAGTAGCTCATTTTTTCATGCGATCCTGGTTGTAATTTGAGCTTTTGTCCAATCAACAGCTCTTTAGCGTCAATCGCTAGCTTGACTAAAATTGAGTTGCAAGCGAGATTCTCGTTTTCAAAAATTCATTCAAGAGATTGTTGATTCTGATTTAAATTTGGAATTATATTTCATGTACTAAATTCCATATGTAAAAAATTGGGTAATTTTCAAATAGATTTTAATAAAAAGTTTCGTCATGAAGAATTCCAAAAATAGTGAAAATCTAGAGAGTTCGAGAAGACTTCTTTTTACATAATTGTAATACAGGGAATGGTAATAATGACAAAATCACAACCCAGAAAGTAAACAAGAGCTGCTATCCATGATAATCTTCCCAGCATGGTTTTCAGATATTTGTTAAATTGAATAGAAATGGCCAAGGGAGAGGTATCTTCCAGGACAGCCATTAGCAATGTGCCAGGTATTTAATCTTTAATAGAAGGATATATTTCCACATTGGAAGTCAAAACAATACGAACAACCACTAGCAGCACATCACTAATAGTATCTTCAGACAGAAGAAAAGAATCCACATTGGGAGCGGGTAAGGAAGAAACACTAATAAATGAATATTCAACCATAGTATTCTCTGTTGAGGATAAGATGTCATATTGGGAATGGAGTCAGAATAGTGACCTCACATTGCCATGTTGATAGTATGCTTTCCCAATGAACACTCTTTAGTAATGTGACCAAAAACCTTATGGTTAGCAGAGTGCTGGGAAAAATCAGCATTATAATTGGCTCAAAAATGAGTGGTAATCATCTTGCACCTGGACCAGATAGCTCTGATGCCTGAAGGCTGAGCACTAGAATTGACCCAAGCAGCAGTTGATTTGGACTTATTATTAAAGGATTCCAACTTATTAGTCAAAGGAACTTAAAAATTGTTGATTCTCTTACTAGATGACATGTGCCAATAGTATTTGGCAACAATGTTGCAAATATGTTGTCATGTAAGATTGTCAGTTGCAATTAGTATTGCAATCACTTATCTGTAAGGGTTATAAGAAAGGCTCTCATTAAACGTGCTGTCAGCACATTGTCACTATTGGTTTGGCTAAGCATAGCTAATTACCACTAATGCATTTCAGATGAATGCATAAAATTGAAGTATCACCATTAAGGGAGAAAGTTCCAACTCTCATCTCAGTTTCATCAAACACTTAAGCCCTGATGATCCAAAATGCCTCAGGGTAAAGAGTGAACGCCCATTGCCTATAAATAAAGTGAAAAACTGGGAGATAGATGTTCCCCTCATGAGTTATTCAAGGGTTGGCCATAAAAAATGGTTTTCCTTGACAGAACAAGGTATTTATGTGAGTGATGAAGATAAAATCCTGTTGCTATAATGTAAAACCACAACAAAGTAAGGAATAAGGGTCAATTACTGGCCATGTTGTTGAAGTGTGGTATAGTAGTTGAGCGGATTCTAGCCTTTGGAATATGCGCCAGACCCATATGCATATTAAGTTGCATTAAACATTGGTCATTCACAGGTTGAGAATATGGGCAGTGGGGAAAAAAAGACACAGCCATCCTGAGGCACTGGAACCTGATGTGGCTGAGCACAGTAAAAGTACTCACAAGTTTGCAAATAACAGGATGAGGCAGACAACACATATCAATCTGAGCGGAGAGAGTTGTGATCAAAATAAGCAGCTTTGTGGTGGAATAAATATAAAATTGTAGTTTCAGACTTTGTACTGTAGTCATCCATTCACAGGACTTAATCAATATACATAATAATTTATGTGTTTGGAATAAATCTTTTGTGTGGGTTTAGGCTATAGATAATTAAGCATGGTAGTCTCTCAAAGATCAGCTACCTCAACAAAACTCAGTGCTTTGCTACATTTGCTCTTTGGGTTCGGCTCAGGTGCCTTGTAGATTGACATTTGCAAAGATAATATTTAGAACCAGTCTCATATCACTTTCTGGACACATGCTTCATTTACTTAGGTAAGTCAATTCTATACTTATTGAAGAGAGTTATGTCTTTAAGATAATTGCAATGGCTGCCACAAGGGCCAAGATTTAACAAATAGCCAGACAAAACAACACAAGATTTTAGTTGAGGCAACTAACCTTCCTAGGACAATCACAGCTAATCAACATTACCATAACGAAAAAGAAATGAAAAAAGAGATAAAACAAACAAAAAGGCCCAAGATAGCATGCAAGGAGTTAGCATAAAAAAAATATTTGATGCAAGAAAAAAAGATGAAGCATTATAGAGACAATGCCAATTCACTAGAATAAAAATAGTGAAAGGCTCAGAGAGACCAAAGATAAAAGAAGCAGAGAAAAAGCTCCAAAAGGGCAGGAAAAAATGCTAATCAGAAAGTTCTAAGTTCATGACCTCTTAAAGAAGAGAAGACAGCACTGAAATATTAAAATCATGGTGCTAGATAATTAGTAAGGTGATAGATAAATATGAAGTAACAATGAGAGATAAGATGATAGATTACAACAAATTATATTAGCTAGTACAAAATGAGAGACTTGATAGTAACACAATAGAAAGTGCATTGCCTTATTGTAGCATATCCTCAGAGATAGATAAAGTTGAGGAGTGATGTATTAGAGATGGCCATTGAAGTTTGAGCATGTTTATCATGAATGTCTATCTTTAGCATTAAAATTTTTCTGCTAAGTTCTGCCCACGCTTATGTGTCACGATGGATCTATAACTTCATTGCAAAATAAAGGAGGTAATGGAGTAAAAAATGCTGCTATAAAACATTGTATTCAGGCAAATACATATATTATTGGACACATTGGCTAGAGTTGTAAAAAAGAATAATTAGAAGAGAACAAATTGCAAATCACAATCTTGAACAGAAAAGCAACAGTAACTGGAAATTATTGACAACTTTAATGTGAACAACCTCATTGCTGAACTAGTATTTCAAAATTTTTCATTGCTAGAAATACAAGAAATATGAATTTTTAGCATTTTAATGAGTACTAAGTAGAATCAGCAAATATTGATAATCTTCTTTAATGACCAAAAAATATCAGGAGATTCGGATTTTTCATTTTTTCAGGGTTTTTTTACTATTTTGTAATTTTTAATATTTTTTTTATAAAAGTATTGTTTTGAAATGTCTGCAATTCAATTATATTTTATTGTTATCTATCATAAACATGCTGCACTTTTTACAAGCAGTTTTGTGAACAAACTTAAAGGTCAACTCAGGTTTTGGATCGTTTTTTGTAGAAAAAGGCTTTTAAATTACTGTAGCAAGAATAATTTGCGGTATAATATTATAGAATTGCTGTCTAGTTGCAAGAAATGTTTTTATTTGAACAACTGCTTGAAGACTTGCTTGCAAGTGCTTAAAGAGCCATTGTTGTAAAGACTCGGTGCTTATAGCAAACAAAATTAGGGACTTTACATGTACAAAAAAGAAAACAGTTATAAATATTGAACAATGGTAAAGGAGCATTGGCAAGACTTTCTTTACAGCAATAAATCTTTACAATTGAACATGCTCATATTCAATTGCTCATTGGTTTAACAGATTCTTTCTTTCTCCTGTGGTAGTTGTGTCATTACTGTTGATGAGGCTGTCTAATTGATGAAATTATATGCAAGTTAACAAACCTTTGGTTATGGTATTGCTTTAAGGCAACTGTGTAAAACAATTACCAAACTTTTATAAATTTTGCTTGCCAAAATAGTATAAATGCTTTGACGTATTTTTGATAAGTTGAAAAAATATTTCTTAACCAAAGCATTTTATAAGTTCACTATGCATCATAAACAGTGTACTAAGAAATAACTTGTTGAAATTTGACAGTTAACCATACAGTTGAAGTAAAATATAGAAATAATTAACCTGTTTACATATTTTGTAGCTCTGAAATAATTGAAGCTTACTATCTTAGTATCACAAAGTCTCCTACTTATCACTGACCACTAGAAAGAAGCTTAGTTCTTCAGGACACAAGGCTACTTAGAAATTAAAGCACAAGTTTTCTGCAATATTAAATGGAAGAATCTAAAGTTTGCACTGCCCAAATGACTATGAAGAGGATTGGCAGCTATAAGAAATCAGAGAAAAGGATGAAGGTTCTGGTTCAACCTTCATTTCTTTTTTAGTTGACTTTATGTAACTTGCTTGAATTGTCAAGAGCAGGATAGCCTTGTAAAATAATCAGGTAAATGATGATAGTTAAGGTTTAATCATTATTCCTTTCAAATATTATTATATGTAGCTCTACTTTGATAGTCAAAATTTCAAGGTGAGAATGTAGACTTTTCCTTTTTAATTCTGTATTCCTTGAACGTTTCTTTAACTATATGATCTAAAATACCATGAAATCAGACAAAGTTATTCAGCATACTTTTCCTAGCATTAAATATGTCATTTTTAAAGTTTGAACTTGACACAAATCCTTGCTTAAATTTGCTTGAAATTAAGATTACTACACTCATATTAAGGTTTCAACCACTTAGAGTTTTACCTACTTTGTAGTTCCTTTTTTCCAATTAGCTAAAAATGTGGTAAAAATTAATTCACTCAGTCATGATTCTCAATTTTAGCATTTTGAATTTGAAACCTATTTGAGTAATGGTTAACGTTGCGTATCATTGCTTTTCTAAAAAGTAATAAAATTTTCTTTTGACTCCATATGAAAGTGTTTGAACTACCATATCCAAAGTTAAATAAATCTATCATGAACAGCTTGGAATTTGGATTGATAGTTTTACTTTATTTGTTATCTTATTATGTGAAGCTATAAAAACTATAATTAGTTGAAATCCAAAACCAAAGAACTCATACCGTCAAAATATTTTCTAAATACAAAGTAAAAATATCATTATAATATTTTAGATCATTCATTTTATTTGTTAACTAAACCAACTCAGTTTGACAATATTTAAACTCATGTGCTAGATGCTGCCAGACTCATTATTGCATGAATTTTCCTGATTTGATTTGAACTATATTTAGTTATGGAAATTAGACTTAATTTATGTTAACTGATGATAGGTAACTACAAATTTATAATAACAGTTCTGATCATAGTTTGCTGGCAGGTGGCAGTTGCATCTTGCAGAAAATATGCAACTGATTTTGTTCATTTTTTAGCACTCTTTTATATGTTCATATATAGTAAAGGTAGTAGTAAACCGGTATCTAAGTATTGTATAGTACTTTGACTGCCATTTGTACATGAAAAAACAACTTGTATGCTTATCATACTTAAGGTACCTATTGAAGTTTTGATTGTTTAAAAGAGTTTTAGTTTTTTAGATAAATTTATCACCAACTTTCCTTCAACTTATGACAATGAAAATGAACCTTTAATAAATTTTTCAGCACTCTTCACAAAACAATGCTCTCTGCAATCCAAGTATCCAATTACGAATTATACAGCAAATATAGAAAGAAGCATATAATTACTTGAAAATATAAATAAAAAACAATAGGTAAAATTAAGTTTTATGCCAAATTGCATCCATAAATATTACAAACTTTCAACTGAATTTTTTACATCCTGAAAACATTCTCAAGTGATTGCATGATTTTTTGTTTACCTAATTTGAATGTCAGCCATGCTGTCTTCTGTATACGGGAGTGACATCAAAAGTATGTTAAATTGTTTCATTTTCTGATACCAAAATATTGGCACCATTGGTGCCTGCAGTTGTATAAGTTTAAGTATAGTTCCACATTTATTCAAAAGTTTCGAATGGATGGGACATTCAGAATACAATATCTGTAACTAAAAAGTAATAAACTAAAAGGAAATTGGAGATATATGTTTTTCAATAATGTTCATTCAATTAATCTCAATTAATGCTCATTTAAAATACATGGACATTATTCTATATCAATTCATTAAATATCTAAGCAGGGTGACATCATTGCGATGTGTAACAACAGGATGCCTAATGGCATCCTAATAATTTTCTATCAGTATCCTAACAATTTTCTATCAGTATCCTAACAATTTTCTAACAGCATCCGAACATGATATGCGTAATTTGCCTTCTAAAAACGTAGAATATATTTTGTAAAATTAACTGTTCTTGTTTCTAAAATGTCATAAAAAGAAGAGTTTTGAGACCACGTAAGTTGCTTATTTGAAAGGTTCAATTAAAATGAGCACTTTAGAATCAGCGGATCGAAAAAATAACGATTTACTTGAAGACAGAATGTTTGTTCAATGTGAAGAAAAATATCGGATGAACGTTTGGAATAAAAAATAGACAAAATAATTTAGCCCTAATATGGTAAATTACTTTGGCGACATGCACTTCTTCACCGTCGTTACTATAAAGTGAATTTTTGACAAGAGCAAATTGTTCTTATATCATGGCGACCTCTCAGGAGATGCGGAAACCATATGAAGGAGGTTTAGTGAACGTTATTACTGACAAGATTGCCAGCTTCATGAGTGCCGGAGATCTAATCGCTTGCTTGACCTTCAACTCTCCTCAGCACAACAATAGTTCATTTGTAAGGCCAGAGAATGATGTAGTATGCCATCGAAAACAAAGGGCACCAGAACGCGCTGGTGAGGAGGATGACGAACATAGCGTTTTAGTCACGGTGATTAAAAGAACAGCTCCATCTCCAATTCCCGAGGAACACGGATTAGAAGACTGCGAGAGTGGATTACCAAAAAAGCAAAAGTCATGCTCAAAAAATTCAAACTGTATAGTCAAATCTATAGTGATCTTAAGCTTAAAGCCTTCGTTCGTGGCCTTCGATTTCTTGAAAGGTGCGGTAACGACAATGCTCGATCGTTTACCATTGCTTACTCTTCTTCAGGTTAGATTTAAAAATTTCCACTCCAAGATTTATTATGCCCTACTCTTCGTTTTTCTGCTCAAGTTATTTGAAAAATGTGAAATTTGAGGACCAATTTTGCAAACATCTCACCTACATTCGACTACCGCATCTATTTTATATGTTATCATTGATTTATATTAGAAAAAATAATGCAGCACTAAAAAAATTATAAAAGCTACTTATTAGAATTGATGCCAGAATGAAGAATATTTCTTCTGTGTTTTTAATAGATTTATTTTGTTGTTTCATTGTGATAATAAAGTTTTAGTGAAAAGGTTGACTTTCATTATGTGAGTTTAGATTTACTTCAAATGAATCTCTTTTATTTATGTTTATGCTACTCATGTATGTGAAAAATCCAAGCAACTGTTATTTTTTTTATTTTACAGTTAGCTGCGTAGGACTCTTTTATCGTTTATTTATAGATATCAAATGCTTCCATTGTCATCTTGCTGATATTAAAGTTTTTTCTTCTATTTGTTAATGCCAAACTCAGCTAAAATCATTATATCAGCTAACGTTTGCCCTTTTACTGTCCACACAGTTTTTCTTGAAAAAATATGTCGACTTGTAAAAATATTTGAACGCTACTATTTGGACAGCGGTTTTGTGTCTGTCGGTAGAAGAATAGTGCTACCAGCTTATTTGATTTATCATTTTTTTCTTCTCAATAGTGGAGTTCTTGTCATATTTCACTTGGATGGCATCTTGCCGAAAATATTGGACGCTATCCAATCGTTTTGGGGCGTCATCTCATAAATTCTGTATTACAAGGCATAGATACAATGTTTTTGGTGGTTTCGGAAATATGGTTTGAACTTCGTCAAATGGGCATTCATGAGCTCATATCCTTAGTTTCGAGTTTACTACGACGAGATCATGGCGCTCCATCGTGCTGCAATTCTAGTGAAAACCGTGCTGGTTCGACTATGAATAGTATCAATGGTGGTCATGTTTCAATATCAATGTCATCCGGTGGCAGCAAAAATAACTCAAATAGAAAGAATTATTCTTTTTCGTGGGATCCGTTTGGCCACAATTCGGGTACATCGGGTACTGATTCAGTTTTGGGATTTGGGTTTCCAGTGGACGAGATTGAGAAAGTTGATCCAGTGGTATTACAAAGGCAAGCAGAGTTAAGAAACAAATTGGATTTTGTGAATCGTACTGCTAGGTATGTTTTAAGTTTATAAACCAAAAGAGACGTATTTTTTGTGTTTAAAGTTTTATGAGGGTTTTTGAAAGTCTGTGATGTAAAAAATAATGCAAAATAGGAGAAATTGATTATTACGGATTTCAATTTATATGATACGTGCAAGCTACGAATTATATTTTAGGTTTCCAGCTTATTATGTCTAAATGCCACAAGTACTGTTCGGCTTTGAAATCAAGTTTATTTTCATTCCTATTTGAGATCTTATGCTATATCTGAGCAAGTAGTGTTGCTGGAAATATAACCATCAAATAGGTTGAAGAAATTTTTTCTAGTTTGTGAATTGGATTCAGGGAGTTTGATACTCCAAAAATATCCATGCTTCATTTATTCATTATATCCGACTTAAATTCAAAGTTATTTTGATGAATCAGTTACTTTTTTACGTTTTTCTCCAAAAGTATTTGATTTTTTAGGGAGATTAAACTTGAGCTTAATGCTTTAAGTCATTTGAGTTTAATGATTTAGGAATATTCAAAGTATTTATATTAAGTTACTTTTTGTCAAGCTAGTATGAACTTAATATTTATTAGAGTGGGTTATTGCCCTTTCCAATAGTTTTTTCATTTGTGAGTTAATAATCGTTCTTAAATCCTTTTTTTACAAATAAAATGTATGCATTGCATAATGTAATCTTTTTGTATAACTGAAATGAATTATTATGTAGTAAACGTCGTATATTACAAATTTTTTTACATCTTCGCTTATAACAAATAAATAAAAAGTCATACTGCACCGTTCAGCTTCAGATATAGCAAATTAATTTAGTGGTCCCAACTAATTCTTTATGTCCAAAATTTACTGTATATGAATTTTCACTCTCGGCAGGTTAGTTTCTTACCATGAAAAGGCCAACCGAAGTGGCTCAAACATTGGTAATTTATCTAAGACCAGAGCGGAACGTGTTCGGCGTATGATGCACTATGATGTACCTTTACAACCCTTTCATGCAACTGTGGCCATTGATCCACACAGTATCAGCCCTTTGCCAGTGAGCAGTAGCGGCAATATATCTACCCTTATATACGGGGGAAAAAAAGTTTATATGTGTACACCACAGTCATTTCCTCCTACGCCCATCTCTCGAGCCTGCGTAATGGTATTTTTAACTATAGAATACTATACCAATGTTTAGTTTAATATGTGTCAGTTTTGCATAGTGTAATTATCTAAACAATTTTTTATCAAAATGAAAGTTAAACGTATATGATTTATTCTTTGAAGTTATCGTGATTTAAACTTTTAACTAATGAAAATTTGGATTATTTACGCTAGTTGTGCTGTTTGCTATTTGTGCAAGTTATACTAACAAATTTTGGTATAAATTTAGTACAAGGTTTTGGGTTTATATATTTTACTAGGAACAATATGGCATACTGAATAAGTTCGTATTTTACTTATGTGCGGGTTAAAATTGAGTACTCAACAGACATCTGGAACCACGCAAAAATCGATTGTCCTGAAATTCATGTTAATAGAAGTGCCTCACTAAAATTGCTATTTTACATGTAGCCAATCAGATTCAGCAGATGTGCAGCTAACTGATTTTCAATGCTTTTAAATATTCATATATTCTGTAGAGATTTGGATTGGATTGCTAATAACTTAAATTTTATTTTTTTTCATTTTTTTCAGTCACGCACCACACAGTTCTCTGATGACGTATTGTTTTTAGCGAGAGATCACCTTCGTCTTGACGAACAGTGCCACTCTGGCGCTAGTGATGAGACAACTAGACTTACTGCTGAATTTCTTAAGAGCCAAGCAAGGTAAATGACTTTTAAAGATTATTTTTACTTTTGTTTTATCAGCCACTATAAGGCCTTGCAACTATACTGTAAATATTGCTCAAATGAATTGATTTCATATTGATACTAACTAGTTGACTATACAAAATATTGAATACTATGTAGCCTCTATTGAAATACAGCCATAGACATTGTTCTTTGAATATTGTTCTGGGCCAATAGCAAGTTGAAGTTGCATTTTTTACAAGTAATTTCCTTCTTCACTCATTCTCTGTGAGCTTTCTATCTTTTTGAGATATAAATATATATAACTCAAACAGGTCATGATCCTGCCATGCTTCCTGTCCTAGCATACATGAAGTCATGGCCATTCAATGTTACATTTAACTTAGCCTGCACAAATTCCTAACTGGAATTCCTATAAAACTCGGTTACTCTTTGTCAAATATATATATATATTAATCCCTGCTAGCAAATAGTTAGTTTTGACAATTACTCTCTATGCATTGACTCCACTACAGTGACTTTTCTTGACACTCTTTTTTGATAACACCTCTAAATTAGTGGTCGAAAGTTTGATTCTGAAGCTATTGGTTTATAAACATTCTGTTTTGTACACATATCTGCATAAAATTATCGATACCATGCATCCCCAAAATTAAAGGCCTGTTTTGATTTGTCAAATAAGACATGATAATGTGTTTGATCAGCTAATTAAATATATATTATATAGAGCGATCTCTCAATTAACACTGTTGATGGAGCTTATAGAAATACCTCATCGACCGAAAACCACGCAAATCAGTTTTTATGCCAGTTTTCCACATTATTTGAAAGATATAATTAAATCTCAGCAAAAAACCATAAATTGTATTTTTATCCGTGTTATCTGAAGTTTAGAGTAAATTGAAAAACTGTGTTGATTTGAGAAACTTGTGAGTTAGGCGCATGTTAATTGAAATGTTAGAGTTTCTTGTATGATGAAACTCAATGATAGATAGTGATACTAATTGTGAATTTTACAACTTCAACTTCATATTAGTTCATAACAATTTATTTGGCTGTACTTCAATCGAGGCTACATAGTATTCGATATAAATATAGTCAACTAGTCAGTATCAATATGAACTAGTGTGAAATTATTTGATGCATGACTAGTGCTATCTTTAACACGGACTAACTGTATGCACGATTACTTTTTAAGATATTGTCTTCAAACATTGAATTATTTTGTGTTAAGGTTAGCAGTACTTAATGGACATGCCGCTGCGGAGGGAATCTTGCTTACTTGCGGACATCATTGTGCAGTTAAAACTGGAATGGCTCAACTATACAGTAGTGTCAGAGCTATGGTTCCAGTACTTAGAAATCGTTTCGTCTTCTGCCAATTCAGGTGCGTATCATAGTATGTGAAAGATCCAATTTCAGCTTTAATAAAAAATCCGGTTATACCGATGTACCAAAAAATGCCTCAATAAATCTGTATTTTCTGCTATATCACCTTTTTTCCATTTGAACATGTCGATGAATGGTCTTTAAAATTTGACTTGTCGATGCTATTTTTAGTTTTAATGACATTATTGACCAAATTACAGTTCAGTAAGAAATCTTAATTCAGAACAGATTTATGCTCGTTATTTCGATTTTTCGTGATATATTGAAAAATGAATTTTACTGCAGTATCTACCCTTCTTTTCATATTCATGGCAATAAATGCTGTTGGAGGTAGAATAATCAAAGGGAGTTGAAGCCAAAGACATAACCATGAAAATTATTTGCTAAATAGTAAATTTAATTTTTAAAAATTTCTAATTTTTTCCTAAATAATCGATTCTTTTTCCCACAGTAAACTATATATTACGAATTAATTCGGTTGCTCCAACATATTTGTTATATCCAAAGTTTTCTATATTTAATTTAGACGAATCGGCTTGAATCCCAAATAATTAATGTTATATATGCAGTGTAACAGCCCAAGAGTCCGTGGTACCAAGTCTTAGTGTAGGCCTAAGTACCCCGGACATGCCCTTAAATACATTAGTTGGAACCTGGGCCCACTCAATAGGACTCAGCTCCTCTGGTCAGATGCTCCTATCTTCACGTTGGTATAGCTGTCTACCAGGGCACGGGGCCTACGAAGTAGGCAGTACTATTGGGGTTTTGGTATACCTAGATGGGGCCGCATCATTTACAACTTGGGACGGAGAAATGGTTACAGCGTATGTCACCTATAGTGTAGATGGACAGCCAATTCGAACCGCCCTGCGACCGCCTGCTGATAGCGATAGCACTGTTGTTATGCAAGGGGTAGTAAGGGGATGTAGTGGGGCGGACACAGGGATATATCCCCCCTGCACTATGGCCCTGCCTCTACCCAGAGATAGGGATCTGTTCCCCACGTTGACATTACATAGTCCTAATATACAGGTGTTTTGTAGGTTTTGTGCAGCGGATATGGTTCATGCGACAAGGCTGCAAATAGGGGCTCCGCCTGATGTACCGGTATATGCGTTAGATGGTAGCGTGGTTTTGCACAGAGATTGCAACTCGAATTCTAGTCTGTGAAAATCTTTGTTTTCACATTTTCCACGATTCTTAATTAATATGCTGTAAATGTAATTGTAATCTATGACATGTATTTTTGAACATTTCATTTGTCTTTGTTGCTTATGAAAACGCTTTCCATCCAACCAAACTCCATATTGGGATTTATATATACCTGGAAACAAAAGAGACTTTTGAAAAAATTGTTGATTTTTGTAATTGAATATGTGTACATGGACTCTGATCTTGACGTTACCACTACAACAAAAGATAGTTTTCTATTCGAAATGAGCTAGCTCATGATCAAATATTCATTTACACAATTTTCCTTGGTTCTTAAAACTGGGTGGTTTATCGCGGCCAAAACTTGAATTTTTGGATTTTAACATTTCATGGTGTTAGTTTTGTCAAGTCTAAATGACAGGGTGTACCCACTATTTTTTAGATTTATGAGCAAGAATTTGAAAAAAATGATTAAACATTTCGATTGATTCTATAGATGATATAACCAGACTTCATACCGGGTTAACAAAGCATCCGATGCAAGCTTATATAAGTTACATCAATGTGAATCCTAGGTGAACCGAACTCTTTATTGTGTTCAAAGCCACATTGAAAAATTAGATTTCATGAAACCCATACCAACTGCTGAATTGATTTCACCAAAACATGCAAACCAGCAAAATGCAAATTGAGTAGAACAGTTGTTCCTTTCATTTCATTAGTTTCTGAAATTGATTTTTTAAAGACAATTTAAAGCATTGAATTTTTTGTTTTGCTATACAGTGACAACTATGGGAATTTTGGAATAATTTCGCACCTACATTTTTTATCGATTGTATAGTGAAAACTTAAGACATTAGTCTTGAAGGGGCCAAAATACATACTACTCACCTATGATAATAAGTTTTCCATCTAGTAGGTAAAAGATCTTAGTAATAGACTTTGGAAGGTTTGAGAATTCTTATGCAGATTAGGGGATGCTGCAGAATCCATCATCATATGTCCTATTTTCTCATGAGAAGTATAATAACATCAATTCAAATATAATGCTTGACATTTTAAACTTTTTATAAAAATCAAAATTTTAGCAAAAAAATTTAAGGACACCTCTTTCTCCAGAATTGCACAGCTTGCCACTAATTTATTCCCATAAGGCAAGATTATAAAGTTCAAAAATACAGCAATTAAAGTCAAATGAACAAAACTGCTACGGAAAAAAGAAAAAGCCATAAATAATTAAAAGAAAATTTTTTAAAACTAATTGCTTTTAATAAATTTTATTGTTCCATTTCTGGCAGTTACTTCACAGTCCTTCGTTTGAATTGAATCATCTAATGCAAGTGATTGCAATGAATTGCAATATTCCTATCAAAATGGACTAGTACAAATGCTGGTAAAATAATAAAAACTTTCAGCACACATCCATATAAACAATGAATATAATTAGAGATTTTACTGATGTTCAATCGTTTAAAAAACTGAAATCGTACAATACATTTATGTGCATTCATTACTTAGCAACAATCACTGTTTTCATTTACAAAACAATCCTTTTCCTCATGAAAGTATAATTCAGCTTCCACTATTATCCTCTTTTTCCATCCCTCTCCCGTTGCTTTCGCCGTTGCCAGTCGAATCAGTCTCAACCCTATTTACCCTCTCTCTGATACGCTCCGGTATAGCTTTCTGTGACGGATAATCTGGTACAATAACATTCTTTGTAGGGCTGTCAGAGGGGTTTATTGCCCCCCTGATAACTGTGGTAGGGGTGGGGGCAGTAGCTGGTACTCCCAGGGGAACCTGAACGTGAAGCATACTTTTCAATTTACTTGCATATATTTATAATTCTATGATTGAGCTACATGGCGCAATGGGACTAAATGGCAAAACTGTGTTGCGCAGGGTAAGGGGATTTAAAGGAAAAATTGCATCATTCTTTGGGATTACAGGAAGAAATACATTTTTAAAATGATAAGAGTGAATTTTTTCCTGATAATTTTTAACGATATAGATATATAATTTGAATCGATAAAAAGAACTATTCAATTTTTTCATCCAATCATAAAATGATATTTATTCTAAATTTGAAGTAACTAGTAATTCTCAATGGCTTTAAAAAATTATTGTAAAAAAATTTCCATCTTGTATAATACATTAGTGATCGAAATATAATTTTACCTCCATATTCTCGAGTTCTTCATCAGAAGGTCCCTTGATAAATTTCGCATAGCTGACCCGCTCGCATTCACCGCCTTCTTCAAACTTTGACAATAGAAATGAACCCTCGGCGCTGACAACGACTATGGTATTCGGTTCTAAGCCAAATGCACATATACTCTTAGATTCGACGCCTCTAACCTGCACATGTAGATATGTTAAATAGCTAAAGATAGTGCTAACTCACTAAATACAGGTTTTCTCCTAAAGTACCTGTGCATAGCTCCATTCACTAGAGAAGTATTTTGGCACCGCCATAGGAAGTATACCTCCCAAAAAACTTAGTCCGCTCTTGGTATTTTTGCTACTAGCACTTACGCTGGCCCCTGAACTATCAATTCTGGGCCGGGCAGGCCCCCCTTGTTCGCCGCCAAGAGAAAATATGTGAACCGTACCTAAATATCAAGTCATGGATGTGTGCTCTCTAGAGATTCAATTATAAAGGATTACAAACATTCTATAAATCATTCACATTAACCTAACTGTTCTAGCAAACCAATTTCATCCAATCTGAATTATATGTATACATTTTAAATAATATGCCTCATCATAGAATCAGAACATTCAGACCAAAATTATATAGCAGTGTGCACGCAATTACATTAAATCAATCAAAAATTTTCGACAAAAGATTTTATTTATAATGTACCATATATATTTCAACAAAGCAATAAAAAGGCTTGAAAAAAAAATTTTGAAACTGCTTCAGTTTTTCGACAGATTTTATTTAAAATAGTAATAAGCATCATAAAATACAAATATACATATCAAAGTAAATAGAAAAAATCCCCTAAAAATCCCCTAAAAATGACAAATCACATTGAATCGTATTTCAAATGACATCATACAATGCAACAATGAAAGGCGGGTATACATTAAAATTTAAAGAAGAATTTAAAAACAATTAACAAATCACTAGTGACAGAAGATTTAAACCCTTGAAAATATCTTTGGTGGCTTTTCATCTTGTAAAAAGCTCAGTTTTGTGATACGGTCAAATCTTTTAAAGTTAAAAAGATTTAAAAGCATACTCAATACTTTCATTCTACCAAACTATACATATATATAAATGTTATAGGTACCTCGATCGCTGCAGCAGGCCAAAAAAGAGCTAGTCTGGTTGAAGCACAAAGATGTAATATCAGCCCTATCCATGCCCCTCCTCAACTCTTGAATCAAAGTCCCAGTACTAGTGTCAAACACCCTTATTAGTGTTCCTTTATCAGATGCTGTAGCAACATTAGACCCATCACTATTCAAAGCAATCTGGGAGAGTTCGCTCTCGTGAGCCGGAATAAGCGTGCTCCTAAATTAAACAGAAAGTTTACGACGCAATACTATGTAGTAGTATCATACAAATAAGTACGCAAATATGAATAAATACTAAAAAATATGCATACATACTTACGTACCTGCGTGTATCATAGAGTTCTACATTGACATGCCCTCTATTGATACCAGGACATGCCAAGACCATATTACTACTATCAGGACAAATTGCTAGAAGACCAGCATCGTTCTTTATAGTATTTATCTGCCCAAAAAAACAAAAAAACTTGAAGTTCCATCCACCAAATAGTTAATGTCAATTATAGAGAAAATCGTCATGAAAAATCCAATATAATAATTTAGAACGATGTGCTCGAAAAAAACTAAATCCCCAAAACAAATTTATTCTTATGTGACAAAAATAATTTTTCTAAGAATTATTTATACAGAATGGCAGGCAAATCATCAAATTTTTTAAAACAGCTATTTTGACTTTAAGAAGTCTATTTCACAAAAATATTTCGTATTAATTTGATATTCGAATCATGTCTAGGGATGAAAAAATCAAACTGCATTAGTCCTACAGCAGTCAGACAGCTTAGCTTATTGGACTTCTGTTGCACCTTTGGAAATATTTAGCTGTTATTTTCAAGGCAAAATCAGATTTTTGAATCTTTTTTCAAATTTTTCTTTACTTTAATTATGGTTATTTGTCGGAAAAAATTTATTAAAATCCACAAAAGCAAGTCTAGCCTACATCGTAAGACCCAGCAATACCCAGAAATATCGACTCATAACCTGTACTACCCATTTTCGAAAAAAATACCATATCAATTAACTTACAGATTTAAGAAATTTCTGTGCACGCATCAATTCACTAAACTAGCAAGCTATAATTTAATTTTGACATTTTGTTTCGTGGGTTGCAAATAACCAGACAGCTCAGATCATACCATTCATGCATAATCGACTATGTCCGAATATCGAAAATTTATGGACTCCAAATTTAGATCATTTCAGGTGATCATTTGATTTGGCTTATTTTTAAATATATTTCCAGAATTACTGGAATCTCAAATTGAAACACTTTTCAACATAAATACATACGATATTACTGATGCATTTGGGTACAAGAAAAGCATACATGCTTACTTGATCTAAGAGCTTCAAATCGCTAAATCCGTACACATATATCTTATATGCCAGTGCAACAACCACTCTATCTCTTCTCAGTTTGACTGCTTTAACTTCACTTCGAAACGAAAGTTCCCCGATGCATCTATTCTGATGGTCATCCCAAATCATCACTTTATTAGGGGGATACCTAAAAACAAAATAAGAAGCTTTTTTCTATTGCTGCTGACTTAGCTCCAATATAACACCTATGTGTTCTATATATATATGAACAGAGAGTAACTATTATAAGAAAATAGTTCACAAGCGCTTCATATTCGAGCAAAGGCAAGAGTTGTCTGGTCTTCCACTCATTCCATCAAAAGTACGTATACTGAATCTATTCTAGAGCGGACTACACCATGAACTTCTACGTCATGTGCTTTGCTTCAGCAGACACATGTACACATCGTTTATATATATAGAGAGTTTTAATAAAAACTGAATCACGACTTTGAAAATTTCAATATATGGATGAATATTGAAAGTGTATCGGATGTAATGTGCTCACAGACAAAGGTTGATCTTATCTAGGAAATCAGCTTTTGTTAATAGGCCAAACTCAGATTAAAATTTTTGCTAGTAAATAATACAAAGTATAATGATTTCTATGATTCTTTCGCTTTCCGTTACATAGGAGAAACTTATATATATGTATATTATTTAACTATCGATTACATATCAGTTTTGAAGTCATTAGCCTTGCTTTCCAATTTGTATTCTTACCTGATGCTTACGCTGGATATAACACTCACATAAATTTACATTTGAATATATGTATATATATATATCAGCCATTCATGGACTGACCAATCAGTTAGCTCCAAGTAGTGACTCATCACAAATTCATAACCAATAATATCATTTCCTCTCATGTTTATCAACTTTGGTCTATCAGTCTATCTAAAACGTCTAGTAAACTCTAGCATCTCGACCTTATCCATGCAATTCATTTTTCATAGAGTGTTCTGTTAATATGATTTATTCGTCCTAAAATTTATCTAAATAAAGTGTTCCCATTATATATATTTTACTATTGGATATATTTCAACATATAATTATGGCTGGCTGTACCTGGGGTTACGTCCACCTCCTACTAAGGCCAACAAATTGCACCTAAAGAGCATCTCAACAATTCCAATCCCTGCTGAAAATACCCGTCTAAAAGTCTCTCGAAATGGATCCACATTATATATCCGAAACCCATTATCCGTCCCACAGGCAAAACAGCCTTTAAAATTTTCAACGCACCGAAAATGAAATTAACAAATTGAAAATACTGGACTTGAAAAAATGAGATCTGTATCAATGATTGGCTAGCTTTTGTGCGAAAAAAAGCAAAGAACCAATCAAAACATATAAAAGAAAAATTCAGTTGTGAGAAAATACTATTAAATTAAAAAATGTTAAATGTGAATTATTGTGGCAAATTAAATGAACAGTTCCATAATAGCAACTATATACATATTTCTGATGGGAAAGAATTTGTCAAATTTTCAGTATTAACTGCTTTAATGTTGGAACTTATGATTTATTAGTTATTTTGAATCATGCGCGACTTCATCATTGGCTTTTAAAATCATTATCTAACGAATTTTTTGTTGAATCAATATTTCTATCTAGCAGCAGTATCAATTTTAACCTCTATGATATGATATGAACAATATTATACCATACAGAATAGCTCCACTAAGATTTTATCTATGGCATGTCGGACATAAAGAGTTCGAGTTGAGTTCGCAAAATGAAATTATAGTGGTAATGACATACTATCTAGCAATACAGTATTACTTTACGTATTTGCATTGAAAACTACACTATTTATTATGCAGTTTTAAAATATAGTCTATTTCGGGAAAGATAATTTTTTTTAGTTACAACAATAATTACTTATCAAAAATTTTATTTTGACTGAATGAATGAAAAAAATTAATCTTCACTATTTCGGACACTATAATTTAAATGTTTAATGATGAATTTTGGGTTTCATTGATCTAAATTATAATTATTTTTCAGAGGGGTGAAGCAAAAGTGCGAAATACAAACTGAATTCTATAGGCTCCTCTCAAAGCTAAATTTTTTCTTCTTTGGTTAATAAACTTCATTATTTGGGAGATGGAAATAGAACAGAATCATGCAGATCATTCAGCAAATGTATTGCATAACTTTCCGTTAACATGTTAAAGCGCCACCCCACAATGTCAAGGAGAGAGCTCAAAGTCTACTTCTTACCATTGTCTTGGTTGAAACCAATAAATAGAATCTCATTTTCTTGATCTTTGCTAAGGTTCATTGAGCCCATTTTCGCAGATCAGCACACGAAGGTAACTGGTAGTTGGAATGAGGTGGAGATAACGGCTTCAGCAGATGCCAATATCGCTGCTTGACAAGCCGGCGTTAAAAATGAATGCAAACCAAATAATTCACGTATCGATGAACGTGTTGAACTCAGGATTAATAAAAAGTTAGCACCAGCACGATAAAAATATATATATTTATATTGAAAAACTAAATCTTACTTTAACAAAATACGAACTACGAAGGATTTTGTTAATCGAAAATATCCTTTAAAGCTTTCTAACTCAAGTTGATTTCTCAAATTTTAGCTCTCTCCAGGAGTGTTTCAAACGAAAAGTCACTTTTTGGAATTGCAGTGGAATCTGCTAAGTTGAATACCTCTTTAATCCAAACATCTGTCTCTTGCACAATTTTTAGAATGTACATTGCTTATTTAGTTCCGATTTACCTCTTTGATGCAAATACATTCAAAAATTTAAAAAAAAGTGCTCGATTTTTTAAATTATAGAATAGTTAAATGAACGATTTCACTTTACTTTGAGGCTGCATACAGAAGTAAATTGAACACAAAACTTGTAAAGCTCCATTTCAGTCATACAATGCAGTCAATTTCTCTAGTTAAGTGTACAGATATCCAGTAATACAGATATGAAGGAACTTAATCTTAATAAAAAAACTTGATTTGCAATATCAGAGATAAAGCTGAAGAAGAGGAACCAACAACTTTTTCAATGCTCAAAGCATATCTCAATATGGTAAAGGAAATTGCTGTCAAGATGTTGAATTATTTACTATCGATGATTGTCAGTATATTTGCCGGTCCTCCTATCTCTTTAAATTGCTACGGCATAACTGTTCGACTATGTTCATAAATGTTTGTAAATGTTCGTCTATGTTTGCCTATATTTTGCCTACACCTTTTCTATAACTTTAGCCCCTTTTACCTATTTGTGCCTTATATACTAAACCCTTTATGTCTACACCTTTGCTACAATCCTTTATGGAATCCTTTTTTCTACACTACAAATTGCCATGTCATCTTTCTTATGGTTACTTGGAAACCTCTTGGATTATTTTCTACAACCAGTTTAGCCTACAAAAGAATGATTCTATTTTCATCATGCTCCCTAGAAACTCTTCTTTACCATCTTCAAACTCCACTTCAACTGACTGGATATTATTCCAGAAGTTGTCATCAAACTATATTTCCACTTGAATTGGCCTTACTATCAATTACTCCGCTTCACTTCTGCCAGACAATTTCTTAGAATTATTTAAATAATTCTAAAATTGTTAAACTTAACAATGGAAATCATAGCATTTACTTATGGAGCAAAAGGCAGTGAGATTCAGCAAGATTCACCAGAGAGCCAATTTCAAGGGCACTTCAAGAGGGTATACCGCAGAAGCTAGCAGGGACATGTTTATTTTTTCAGTCTTGTGTTTATATTCACTCTTCTCAAGTTTAATAAATCTGTTATATTTTATTAAATCTTTTCTTTGCTTTGCTGTTTGCCTGCCCTCTGCTGTACATCGGACTTTACTCCATGAATTTTGCTACACCATTTAACACAGTTATAAGTACTATATCATACTGCTATACCCTTCTTCTTCCTATATCAACAATGATACTTTAAGAAGCAAGACAAGGATTATGCATCATCAAAAGGCAGGCTGGTTTCTACTTCTGATAACTTTTAACAAAGTAATAATGATCAATAAAAAAGTTTGTAGCCCTTAGAGATGCATGTAATGTAAAATATATTTAACACTGATTGACACCTTTTGAACTTATCACAAAACTGAAGTAAACAAGTAATTGATTAACTCATTTTTCACCCAAATACCTTGATTAAACTGAACAATTTGTCATCTACCACAGATTATTTGACTTGATAGGTTTCACTGTATGCACAAATATTATTATTTTCAACAAAATGCTTTCAAAGTTCAAATTGTCTCTTTGCTGAGGACAGAATTTTGGAGTCAGAGTAGAAGAGTTATATTTGATGGTTATGTAGAATCTATCTAGGTCCCCAAAAATTTAGAAAGGTAAAACATGTAATAAATGTACATAAAGGTAAGTTAAATGTTATCAACAATTACATGAAAAATTAAAAACAAATTAAGTCATAGATGTAAACAAAAAAGTGAAAATATTATCATCATTAGAGTTCTTATATTACTAACTTGCAAAATAATTAAGCATTTTGCATTTGCACAAACTCTAAAGTAGTACATGATACTTTTAGATAATTGAGTGAGCTAGATGTAATGAGGCAAAAGTACTGTTTGTATGCAATTCTGCTGGCAGTGTAAAAGTGATAGATCTTCAAAACAGTCTGGAATAAAAAAATCGTTAGAAGCTAGCAATTTTCCTGCCATGATAAGAAACAAAAATCTTCTTTTGAAACTATCTAAAACATTTGATTTACCCAAGTAATAATTTTTTAAATAATACTTTGAAACAATTTTGATCCACACTGCAAAAAACAAACTACAATTGCTTTGTTTGTATTTTTAAATTTTGCACTACATGAATCAACATTTCAAGTACTTGTTTTAGCTACCATAAAACTTTAGTTTTTCACTTCTACTTTTTATTATGTCATGTCTCTAGGAAATAAAAACTATATTTTAACTGTTTACTGTTACTTCAGATATAATACTTGCCAAGTGAGATAATGAGTTTTTCATCTTTTGAAATATGATTTGTACAGATCAGAATCTTAAGTTTCATTCTAGTCGGTTTGACAAAACAGTCAGGAGGTAAGTTCTATGTACAGTGGCATACAAAAAGTAATAATGGTGTCACATTTAGAAAGAAATATAAGCGTTTACAAACTATAGCATTCGAAAGGATGAATAATCATAATTTTTAAACAATAGAATGCCTTTAGTGTTGAATAGTGTAATGTCAGAAAAACAAGTTTAAAAATTATTATCTATTAAGTTTTTTCTAGTACTTAAAGTAGTGATTATGTGCATAATCACTACTGACGCGAAAGATATACTGGCTTATTTGAACGTGAGTAATCAGACATTCCATGTTTTCTTAAATCAATTTCTGGGTTGCTTTGAATTTGGTAGGGACGAATTTATTCTTCATTACATAATTTTCATCTTTCAAACATAAATCAACATTAACTAGTTGCTTGCCCACATGATATCTTTGGTACTAGTTGCTTTGAAGTTTTTTTATCTACCGAGCAATGTGACCAGTTACAATAAAGTTCATCCAATAAAAACCATTTTCGATGCAATTGATGCAGTATGCATAAGATTCATCTTTTGAAATTGCCATATTTATTTTCTCTAACGAGCAGGGACTACAAAGAGGCAAAAAATCTGTTCTTAAAAGTTAAAACTTCATGCTTCGAATACGTGGAACATACTGATGATGCGATCATAGAAAAATCCTGTAAAATATAGCAGCTCTTTCATCAAATGCATGCCACTCAAGTAATTTATAAAACCAGTTTTATTTTTGTTCTGCACAAAAAAGAGTACTTTAAAGGAACTTAAAATTTTAAAATTTTTTTGGAAATGAAATTCAATCGCCATAATACATGAAGGCAATATAAATGAAAAAAACGTATCAAAAGAAAAAAATTGTCATGTTGCTGCATTGAGTGGTTTCCAAGGAAAGCCAATATGTATACATCTCGTGCAGAATTGTGTGCAAATGACATTGGTACCTATGTATGCATTGTTCGTGTTCCTTATATGTATAATTTCCTATAAGATCCTACACAATTGAGTCGGAAAATTGTGAATGCTCCTTAAGAAGCGTATCCAATGAAGCTGATGCGTGACCTTGATTTACAGCGACGTCATCATTGCTGGGGTACATATGCATGGGAGGGAGTAATGAATCGGGAATTATTCCAAACCAAATCCCCCAGCACCGTGACCAAAAACCCCTTTCATCGGGGGTTTGTGTACCCTTTAAAAATTCATTTGTAGTCATTCCTTTGTGAAATAGGTAGAAATGTAAGGCTAGTAACCCAGTTACTAACAGTGCAACCAGGGATGACCAGATTGATAGAGCAATGCTGACCTGCCATTGAAGAAAAACATACGCAGTATACATCCGATGTAACAAATTTTCTTTTAGCGAATTTCGCTTATAGCGAATAAACAAAAAAAGTCATATTGCATTTATTTATAATCAGATTTTTGGACACAGCAAATTTCGGATATATCGGTGGATCCGGCAGATTTGTTACATCTAAAGTGTATCGTAAATATATAAATAAAATAAAACATTATTCATTATAATTCTACTAAAGCAAAATATAGAAAACTTTTTCATGAAATAATGCATGCTGCCAATGAATTGAGATGAATAATGTACTAACTCATCCAATGAAAACACTCTAGGTCAAGCTCATATTGTTTTAGTCAGTTTATGTTAAGTAAATTACATCAAAATGGAAAATTTTGTAGAAAAGCTCATATTTTCAATCAGCAAAGAACAATTTTGTCCCTTTCATCAAAGGTGCATGGTGCTTGTTTTACTCACGATTGACTACATACGATAAGAGGCAAAAATTATGCAGCATATAATATTGCGGTGATCACTTAAATCTGTCAAATGATACTTTCATCTTAGCCTGTTAATGAATGGTGTGTCCTATCAGCACAAGTGATGACATTGAAAGGCAAAAAGTTAAAATAACCGCATCTTTATTACCCCTCCTCCCCCGACTCACATTTGCACGTGTTGCAGATTATCTTCATTGAAAATTGTTCTTTTCAATCAACAACTGCAAAATTTACGATGGAAGGGTGTACTGCAACATTCATCCTCATCATTGATACATTAATTTCAACTTAGAAAAATATATTCGAAAAGAAATTAGAAGTATGCCCCACAAATTAATGGCTGAATTTCCCGATACATATAGAGTTAATAAAAAATTGTTCTTTTTATTTTGGTATTAACTTAAGCAATACTCCCTATAATGTAAAGTTTCACGAAAAATTCTTAACTCAAGTCAATCATAAATTACATAGATTTGACTGGGTAAAAAATATGAAAAATAATTTTTTTTCCACTCGTTCATCAGATAAAAGTAGTAGATTAAAAAACTATGAAATACAGTGGAAATTAGAATGTTTCTACAGGTTAGATAATAGAAAAGAATAAAATAATCTAAATAAAAGGTACTAACATATTGATTCCCATATCGTCCCCCTTGTTTCAGTAAGCTGAGATTGTTTATGCGTCCGAAGGAATCCAGCGTGTACAAAATCGACAGCACACTCACGAATATCGAGGATATAGAAACAACTGTGATAAAAATGAGGAAACTTCTATAATTTCTTTGTCCGATGCAGTTTCCCACCCACGGACAGTGGTGATCGAACCGGCGAACACATGTGTTACAATGGCGGCAGTGCTTGGTTCTTTGAGGTCGAACAATATGGCAAGTCATGCAATAGTTCAGCTACAAGATATAATAAATAAACGAATGTATGTATGCATGAATCTGATCGTACAATTGAGTCAATCTCTGACTTGAATCATAGTTAAATCAGAGTAAGGGTGGTTTTTTTATTAGTATTGAGTGACTTTTTAATCAGTTCAATTGTATAGGAAAAGAAATAGTAGCAGTCATTTATAAGTAAAAAGGACAAAGAAAGTACCACCTCTGATGTCTTTTTACTGATAGCTAGAGCGTAAAAGTTGTTTAATTTTTTCGAAATCATGTCATTTTCACATAAATAAAGGATAATGTCATACTCTTCGCTAAAAGTGCAAACTGAATACGTCTAAATAAATAATATTTTGTTAATTTCAAAATTTTTTACTATTGCTCAGATACAGCTTTACCGGTAATAATTTAAATAATTTTGACAGAAAAAAAAATATATATATATTGCTAGTGTTAAGGTGTTTGACCTCGTGACTATATCAATATAAGTCAAGTAATTTCAGGCCAGATTTTCCCAACGAACAACTAATAGTTTCTATCGCTAATTTTATTTAAATTATTTTAGCCTAGCAAATTCTTTCATGGCAGTGCAAACTTGCGCACCACACAAGGTTTAATTATGAAATTCTTCAACTTATGAAATAAGACACACTTTAGATGTAACAAAATTCCTGGGACTACCAAACTAATTAATTGTATTTGAAATCAGAAACTGAACTTAGACTCAAACTGATTAAATTTAGTAAATTACTATAAGTGAGAATTCATTTATAGAAAATTCGTTGCATTCAAAGTTTATTGTGCTATGCGAGAAACCTTCCTGAATACGAACAGCTGCAGGCATTGTATCAACCACAGAATTTCTTGGTCGTGGAGGGATGATACCAGGATCGGACATTGCACAATGAGCCAATGTACATACAGACACAATAACTAGCACTATTCCGACAGCAGGACACCAATATCCAACAAAATCTAGTGACACAAACAACAAAAATACCACCCAAGTAGAGACCAGTAGTAGAGTAGAACATACTAGCTGACGAACGTGTACTCCTACCATAATTCGGCCATCACAGAAAAATCGGTTATTGCCCTTCCACTGTAGCCACCATTTCTTACTTGTTGTGATTTTCAAAGTCAGTACCTGCTCATGAAGTTCAGTTTTTAGTGGTAAAAAGCTCTTATCTTAAGTTTATGTGAAAATTTGATTTAGTTTTATATTGCATGGCAAAATGCTGTTTTTCAAGAAATGCAGTACAAATAAATTGGAATTATTTCTTTAATACGACATAGAAACAAAATAAAAGTTTTTGTTTTAATTGTGGCAAGGTGTAGAGTTGAGTACCCAATCATTAGCTTGGACAAGAAAAATAATTCATAATGGGGAAGGAATAAGTAAGTTTTTTCTGCTTTTTGATTCGAATTTATTGAGAAAAAATGACTTGCATTTCTACTAAAAAAATAATTTGTGGAAAATGCTTTAAAAAGTTGACAAAGATTGGCAAAAATTCTAAGAAATCTTTTGTTCTATTTAGAATAAGTTTTGACATTACAAAATATAAGTAGGGCTACCTGATTGTGGCATGAAGTATGCGGAACTAGAAACGAAGGCTTCTTCTTGAAATTTTCTAGTCCCACCGATCGATCAGTAGCATCGAGGCTTTCGGCTTGAGCCAAACTTTCTTTCCAAATTTTACGTGCTGGTAGAACTTCTATCATGGCAATATCTTCGGATAGTGTTGAATCTTTGCGCAGATCCATCTTTCCAATCATTGAATCAGAGTTAACTCTTCTTCGATTATGCACGAAGTTGTTGGGATTTTGCTGAAAATAATCTGCAGACGTTTCTTTTTTCAAGTTATTTAATTCGTTATTTCTATCAAAATGTTCCTCTCGGAGTTCAATTTCACCATCGAGACTTTCAAAATCCCCATAGGCAAGAGATTTTTGAGGATCTCGTGAAGCAGAAGCGATATCTCTTTGAAATCCACTCTTTACATCTAGCTGAGTAACGTTAAGTTTCAAAACATCTGCTTGTAGCTGTAAGTCATCATTGTTGGCTAAAGGTTTTCGAGAGATATCCTCTGCACAACATATTTTAAATACCAAAAGAATCTTAAGAAAACTTATTGCGACATGAAATCAGGCACTCCATTTTTTCTTTTACGAGAAAAAAAGAAATTTTAATTCAATACAAAAAAGGCAAGACCTTGGCGTAGCTTATTCTTAGTCCACCAGCGGGCTGCATTATGTGATGCTTCAGTCATAAATTCTTTATAGGATACACTGCAGCTTTACTTGACGCCACAGACGACGAGCTTTGTCGATGAACATTTCGTTAATTAATTTATCATAGCAACAAAAATCAAGTAAAGTTCGGGAAAAAATTGGACAATCCGAAAAATTAAGCGAAATAAGGCTATAAAAAATATTTATTCAGATATATGTGGCTTAAGTCAATGGAACAATTTTAGAATCTAATATGAACAGTGCAGTGTAGTATCAAATATTACAATAGAAACACTGAAATTTCCCTTCCAATTAGCGATTAATATAAAAGAGCATGTCACTATGAATGAACCCATTTGCAGACCTTTAGAGCTTCATCAGGACCATAGTCTTGCAAATTTTTAAAAGCAAGCTCAGTAATGCAATTTAGTTTTAACCCAATGAATTATTGGAAGGTAGCAATCAATTTCAATTGCCAAAAGTAATATAATGTGATAAACAAATTGTATTCACTGAGCTAATTTACTATTGCTGCGTATTTATGATATTGATAGAGGTGAATAGTGTATGAAATGAAAGCTCATTTGACACGATCTTTAAGGAGAGCATAGATTCATAGGCTGATTGGACACAATCTTAGGCTTAGTTGGTAATCCAGTCTTACACTCAGCTGGTGCTTTTGATACATTAGGTGGAAGACCATTGTCAAAAATCTGGTCAACAACAGCCTTGGATTGTCAAGTGTTTGGACTTTTATCATCTTGGACGATCGTTGTTGGCAATCTTTGGGTAGTATTCTATCACTTAGCACCTTAAGCTTGGCAATTCAACTACTGTCAATTAGAAAGGGCTTTAAAAAATGCTTAGACCTTTCTTGCTGCAGTAATTCAAGTACAATACCATCAGAATGCTCATTTCTGCCTTCCAGATCAGTTTCCCATGAATCCCAGTCACTTTAAATTTTCCCAACAATCTCAACAGTCAATGCTTGCGCATGAGCTACATCTTTACTGTTGGGGACAAAATTCTGTTCCTTTTTTATCAAATCTTTGCAATAGGTACAAAAATTGATAATTTCATACTAAGCGCAAATACAATTTAAAACATACACTTGATGTCAGGAATTAACCCCTAAGGGAGTTAATTGTATTCTGTAGCTGCGGTACATTTCTCCTGATACTATGTTGGAGTTTTAGTTTAGACTGTAAAAACAAGTTCTTGTATAAATTATGAGGGCAAGTTTCAGTGAGTGATATTTTGTTGAAGTTATTTCACTTCTATCAACATAATTTGGGATGTAATAATATATGTATTCTGTCACATATCTCGTGTGTTTCAGTCATGTATCACATTCCTATCACTTGATCATTCAGGGTTGCATAAAGATAGTACAGAGTGAAGCAGTGCAAAAATTTATGTTCTGGTATTATCTCAGTAGAAATATTCAGACATAGTAAAAAATATGCTAAAATTGATTTGAATGCACAAAAGAATTGTTTCAAGAGTATTGTATGGATATATCATCAATAAAATTAAGTTTGAAGGGCAATAAAAGAGTTAATTACGATTTTTTTAAATTTCAGAATAATTTTCGATTGTTAGATACATTTTTGAAATTAATATAGTGATTCAAATAATAATCTATGCTTACACATTGAAATCAATATTTCATCGAGAAACTAAATAAAAGAAATAAGTTGTGTAATATAGATTTGTTTCTGTTTGTGGTAATAATAATGCAGGATTCTGAGACTGAATATTTTGAAATTTTATTGGATGACATTGGTATATTTTCGCCTTTGTTGC
>JAULBW010042679.1:0-63501 GCA_032358265.1 Vaucheria bursata | reverse complement strand
GTCTTGTGTTTATGTTCACTCTTCTAAGTTTAATAAAACTTTTATATCTTTATTAAATCTTTTCTTTGCTTTTGCTGCTTGCCTGCCCTCTGCCGTACATTGGACTTTGCCCACTTTAGGTACCTCTTAATATATTATATTATTGTATCGTCTCCTTCATCCTTCCAACAATAAGATACTGCCAAAAAGTATTGATTTAGACATGCATGCAAAGCATGACAGCCATAAATTCTCACTTGATATTGCTGCACTTTTTTAATACTATTTGGAGCTTTTGTCAGGATACTTACCAGTCCTACTATCTCTATAAACTGTTATAGTATAACTGCTTGATTATGCTCACTAATGATTGTCTATGTTTGCTTATGTTTTGCCTACACCATTCTCACCTTTTTACCCCTTTTACCTCATTGTATCTTTTATCCTAATTGTGCCTTAAATGCCAAATCCTTTATGTTGACACCTTTGTCACATTCCTTTATGGAATCATTTGTTTCACACCTACAGTTTGCCACGTGTCATCTTTTTTATGATTAACTAGAGACATCTTTTATTTTCTTCAACCAGTTCAACCGATGAAAGAATTATTCTATTTTCATTACGCTTCCTCAAAACTCTTCTTTACCCTCTTTTATTCCACTTCAAACACCACTTTAACTGACTGGATACTATTCCAGAAGTTGCCATCAAACTATAGTTCTGCTTGAAATGGCCTTATTATCAACTACTTTACTTTACTCTGCTTTATTTCTGCCAAAGACAATTTCTTAAAATTACTCAAATAATTCTAGCATTGCCATAAGTTTACCAATGGAAACTACAACATTTATCTATGGAGCAAAAGATGCAGTGAGATTCAGCAAGATTCACCAGTGAGCCAATTTTAAGGGCACTTCAAATGGGAATACTACAGGAGTTAGCAGGGACATGTTTATTTGTTCATTCTTATGTTTTTTTTCACTCTTCTCAGTTTTCTTAAAGTTTAATAAAACTTTTATATTTCATTGAATCTTATTTTTGCATTGCTATTTGTTTGTCCACTGTTGTACATCAGACATTACCCTCTACAGAGCCACTTCATCTATAGCGGTACTATTAATATATTATGTTACTATACCCTTCTTATTCCATCCAACAGCTTTATAAGGCATATAAACCTTAGAGACATTCTTAATTTAGTACATTTCTTATAATGAGAAAAGGTTGATTCATATGGAAAATTTTTACTTCATCAAATGAGGCAAGCACGACTTAGATAATCCTCTCTTACAAATCTCTTTGGTTTTGTACTTTCCAAATATAACATTTCATAGGTAATTGTGCAGGATATGAAGAGGGGAAACAGAAATTAAATTTTCAAAGTTTCATCACGGAGCTTGATATTTTTAATCCTCTTTATGCTTAACATAATCATTTATCTCTTATTTAAAAGTTTTTTTAACAAGCATTTTTACTCTTTTCAGTACTTTACATTGATTGCTTGACCAATAACTCATGTTATATGGTTGCATGATATCAATCGAAAATGTTAAGCATCTCAAAAGCAATGTTTTTCTATCCTCCAATCCTTATTTTGTTGTAAAAAATATTTCTGTAATGTTAGGAATTAACTTCCAAAAGTACTATTTCTGTTTGTAGCTGTGGTGCAATTCAGAGAGATTTGTGCAACTATACGATTCAAGAGGATTTGTACAATTCTGATTTGAGGAAAGTCACTTTGGTAGAAGTTCAAGGAGAGTCACATAAGTCGAAGTTCAAGGAGAGTCATACATTTTGAATTATCAGCTTATATGTATTTTGTTGTGTTGATGGAATGTTCTCACTTCTATCAACGCAAATGATTGAATGCGACATATCTATATTATTTATTGTCCATTTCTTTTTGTGCTCCAAATATTGCGTTCCTAATATGTAAAAGGGCTTTTTTGTCGGGCTGAAATGTTCAGCTCATAGAAAAAACAAAGTGTTTGGTCATTTCAACAAAATATTTTGTTTCTGTGGCAGTTAACTATTTTCATTTTAAAATGATTTGGAATTCATTTAAGTGGCTTAGTAAGAGTAAATTATTTGGCAAAGATATTAGCAAGCAAGGTAAAACTTGTAATATACCAAAGTTTTCTCATGCTATCTAGATGCTCGAATCTGATACGACCTAAACCAGCCAGGCCATACATATCCCCCACAAATACTCTGACGAAATAAACAGGTATGTGCAATTTCTGTCGCATTCATGTATAATATCGAGCATGATTTTTTTAATTGAGCGAATCATTACCATTTTAAACGAGTGAAAGTAAAAAAGAACTGCTAATGATGAGCTCTGGTAAAAAGCATAAAACAGAAAATTATGTAACAAATTTACACATTTAGTGCATAAACGAAAGAGTCACTTTGTACCACATTCGTATTTTGGATGTATCGAATAATTTAGTGGGGCTGTACAAGTTCATTAAATCCGAAGTTTACTGCATAAAAAATAGGCATACAGCAATAAAAAGTCATGCCCGCACAACAAAAATTTTTTATGTAGCTAATTGTTTTTGTGACCGATAAATCTATTTATACTTTGAATGGTACATTTTAACGAATGCTAACTCCCGCTCATAGGAGTCGTCATCATCACGGGATTTGTAGCTTGCTATAAAACATAATAAAAGAAAGTCATTATAAAGAGTTGAATACATAGCTACCTCCTTTAAAATATATATGAAATTTAAATGATGAATAAAATATATAATATCATGTAAGGTCTACTAACATAAGGTAATTCTGATATCTAGATAGTTAATCTTTTGCTAATAGTGGCTCGATATAACGATAGTAGAGCACTGGAAGATTGCAGGTTTGACTCGAACAAAGTTGCTCTATATCAACCCTCCTCGATTCAAAATGAATTACAGCAACTGTTACAAATTGAAATCGAATAAAGTCATGCACTGTAAGGCACAAATAGCTGACCAGCTGATTCAGAATCCAAAATTGTATTTTTCAATGATTTCAACTGAAGACACACTTGTCTGTGTTCAGAATTCCAAATGCCACAAAGAATTAAATTATAACTAACCACAAAATTTAAAAAAAGCATTTTCTAAAATGTAAATACTTGTAAATTAAAAAACTTTTTGAGGTGAAAATGGCATTTATTGCCAGAATTCAACTCAAAGTATTTAGGAATTGGGAAACTATGTCTGACTTCCAAATTGCTGAGTAAGATAAGGATTTGGTATACTCAGGATTGTATAGTTGAGCACACAAGATATCAGAGAAAGAGAAACTAGAGAGTACTATATTCAAGTGTAATAAGAAATATGAAGTTTATAAAGGCGAGTCATCACTCCATATGAATATGGTACAAATCAAATCGTGCAGCTCTTCAATACGAATCATATATATTTGTATATTTATATATATATTGTTGTACAGTTCATAGGCCAAAGTTAATGAGTAATTAAATTCCAGCACTTATCACGTGCTTAAGTACAAAATATCAAATATCATGAGTTAACATATAACAAGGTTAGTCAGGATACCACATTTTATAAATGCAAATCCATGTACTTAGATAGAGGCATTCAATTTTCAAATTTTTAAAGGTGCAGAAAACGTAATTTTTGAAACTATCAACCGATTTTTATCTAATCAGGTAAATTGATTTCTGAATCTGAGCCCTACATATCAATCTCTAGTGCACTGAATTTGGCCAACTAGTGCCAAAATTCAAATTTAAGACCCACAAAAATAGAGTTCATATTTCAAGAATGTGGTTCTTGACAAAACCAACTACTTCAAAATTATAGGTTAAAGAATTCTTGTAATTTTTTAAAGGATGATCATGTATTGCCTATAGCTAAGATATCGATTTAAAAATTTGGACAAGTATGTGACTAATAACCTTTTATTATTGCTAATTTTTTACTTTTCAATCTACACTTGATAAGAAAAATCGATATGCCATACAATAAGTACATAAAAAGCAGAGTATGAATATCTTTAGAGGCAGGATAGAATCACACAAGTACAAATATACCTGTAATACGATTGAGAGTATTAATTCAGTTTGAGACTCTTCCTCCATATCAGTACGTATTACTGTCATTTTTATTATATCCCCAGGTTTCTTGTCTTCCAACGCCTTAAACAAGTCAGCCTATTAATAAATTGTAAAGATATATATATATATATATAAACATATATGTATCATGACTGTAAAAAAATTTAGTAGCCAGAATATTTAAAAATGTATATTCTATTTTCTATCCAAGAATATTGCTGAAAATTTGAAAATTGCTTATCCTAATCTCTTAATTCATAACAACACATAAATTCCATAAACTTTGAGTGCAGCTCAGCGAAGGCAGATGCGCAGTGGATTATAAAACACTTGGCATTGCTTGCTGCAACTTTCTAGTAGATATTTATGAGTTCTAATATAAATATATATACATACAACACGTTTTGACATGATTTCATGTGCAAAATGTAAATAAAAACCTCATTTTTTATAGGAGCTCCATTAATTTCTTTAATAATATCGCCAAGCTCGATGTAACCAGATCTAGACCTAGCAGTTCCTCGTAAGCCTGCTTTTTCAGCAGACGACCCAGCTTTCTCCCAAAAAAAAGATAAAAAACAACATAGTGTCGAGGTCTACAAGAATACTAAAAAGTTTAAAAAATCGAAGTTGATAAAAAACATGCTGAAAATGTTAGGGTCGAGTAATACAGAAGTAGATATCCCGAATAGGGCCCCAAGTAGGTTTAGCTATTCGAATCAATTGTAATAATAGATATATATATATATATATGGCCCTAAAGTGAATGCAACAATTTAAAATTTCTACCAGTTGAGAAAATAAGTAATAGATAGTATTTTAAGCATGTATGCTCAAACATACCTGGAACATCAAGCACAAGAACTCCCTCATCAATACCAAGAGCTTTTGCTTGAACTGACTGAAGGTATGTGATGCCGATTACTGGCCTAGTTACACTGCATATGAAAATAAAAAATGACTAGCCAGATCATTATGACCCTCTTTAGAACACAAACCTTGTGCATAAATATTCATTTAGGTTTCACCTAATAAAACCAGCATAAATAAATTTCAGGTGATTCGCATGTTGCCTTACTACTTTTTGAAACCTAGTAATCAAATTACTCTGATAGCAAGTTATTTTGGAAAATAACAAATTGTGTCGGTTGTAATTAACCAGAATCACTTCAATTAGGTATAAATCGATAATATGTTTTGCTAAAATATTTTGAATCGTGATAGCTAAATTAAGTTTGGGCAGTACTTATCAATCTCACACCCAAATATTAGGTACAGCAAGAAATAGGAACTCGACTGCTCTTCTAATCATTGCATTAAGAAAGCCATTTATTACTGCAAAATCACTTATTTGACAAAGACTATTCACATAGGTTGCAGATGCATTACCTTCCTGTATCGATGATCATTCCCACAATCGATTTTAAGGTATCAACAGGAATAGCAAAGCCAATACCAGCCGAGGCTCCGCTTGGCGAGTAAATTGCCGTATTCATACCAATTATTTCGCCAGCACTATTCAATAAAGGCCCTCCTGAATTTCCGGGATTGATGGCTGCATCGCTCTGAGGTATATATCAGTGGTATGTACCAGGTAAATAAAACCAACTCTGTTGCAGTAAAAGGTGTAAATGCATTTTGCCTTATGGATGAACACCCTTCAATTAAGTGATGCATACATGCACCGAAATTCAGGCAGAAACGAATTAAAAAAGATCGCATGAAATTTTTTTCATTTAAAAGAGTAAATGTTTTACCATGGTAGAAGTTACCACTCTCATCAAAAGGTATTGAAATTTGTACATGACCATTCTTCAAATTCCTCATCACATAGTTTTTGTACAATACATAAGGAAAAATGATTTCTACTGCATATTTAAATGATACTTTAAATGCCTCCTCTACCTATAGTTTAACAACACAATTTCAAAATGTCATTATGGAAGAACAAAACGAAAGACTGAACTAAAAATTTTCTGTAGTTGCTTAATGCTTTAAATGTTATGGTAAGAATGTACGAAACTAGTGATACCTGAATAACATTGCTGATAGGACGGCCGCTGGGACTTTTAACTTCTCTGCCAAGACCGCTAATCACTCCAGTGGTCAAGGTATGATCCAACCCGAATGGATTTCCAATTGCAAGAGCTAGTTGACCGACCTTAAGCGTGCTTGAATTGCCGAGCGGTATTGGTCGGAGTTGCTCTGGAGATGCATCAATTTTCAATACAGCAACGTCTTTATCAGGATCGTAACCTCTCACGCTGGCACTGTAAGTGACCTGCTTTTTCGTAACGGGATCAGTCAGACGAATCTGAGCGGTATTTGCGCTTCTGATAACATGAAAATTTGTTACGATATGTCCTTGCCTATCCCAAACAAAGCCGGATCCAGTTCCTGCTGGAACCTCTAAAATGTTCATCGAGAATGCATCTCTTTGGTTGACGAACGTACTGATGTAGACAACTCCAGGGGTAGACTGCTCAAAAATTTGTATGTATCCATTTTCCTGCTCGGCTAGGTCTCGTAAGGGCTTCGCTGAGCTCCCGAAAGTTGGAAGCTCAATTGATTGCCTCTGCTCCATAAAAGACTTCAATCCTATTTCGGCATAGGAAGGAGGACAGAAAGGCTGAGAATGCAATGCCGCCAGTACGAATACAGTAGTGAGTCCGCGCAACAAATTTTCCTTTTCTGACAAAGTACAGGTAATCACCGGCATCTTCTTATGAAAATATTGCAATATATTTTGAGGACAAAAGGCTTCTGCTGCAACAAAAAGCAAAAGCTGTATCAGACTACGAAGCGCCATTACATACATATTCATGAGATGGCGAATGTTCTTTAAACTCAAATTTTAAGTTCAAAATGATGACATATATACAAATTAATTCGATTAAGAGCAGTTTTAATCACGTCATGAAAAACATGCAGGCTTAAACTCGTTTTAGCAAAGCGTTTTAATTCCAAACAGAATCCATTTGTGCAAATACTATGATTAGTCAGATCAAACTACACTGGACCCGGTTCATTGATTATCCGATAAACCTTACTTCTCACACCAGCAGCAATTAAATGTCACTATCTTCAAGAACAAAATCATAATTATCATTCCAAAATTCATATACAAATGTCGTCAACAGACAGGATTATTGCGCAGTTCATGAACACAACCTGTGTTGATCAGGTGAATTTACGATTCTATAGGTAGCACTCAGTTTTGTTTGCTAATCGTTGGTGAAATACGTCAGGCTACTGCTAAGAAAGTTCTAGAGGATAACGGATATGATGTCGAGCGTGCTATTACTTCTTTTCTCGACTCAATCGAGCACAACGAACAGCAAATTCGTCAACAACGAGAAGAACGTCTGCGCCCTAGAAAAGAGAATTCAAGTTCCGATGAGAGTTCCGATAAATACATTCGGCCACCTGACAGTACTAAGCGTCAGAGATTGATCGAAACAAATGCAACTGTGACTCCATCCTCGAAAGTTGTAAATCCATTTCGAAACATTTCCGAAGAAGCGGAAATTGGTCGTAATGGAACAAAAGAAGGTTTTCAAACGGTATATTAACAAATTTTTGATGTTTACATGATATATTTATAAATATACATATAGGCTATTTAATTTCAGAATTGATATCAATTTTAGATTATTACTTTTTTAGAACTGATAGTTAAAAAATTTTGATGATTGGACTGTAACTTGACAATTATAAATTTGGAAAAATTTTATGGGTTGGCTTGTTTTCTACTATTCAATGTTGTATGTGTTCTTCTGCTTTGTTTAGGGAATTTGACGAAAAAAGAAATTTTCCACTTTTAACAGACGACTGAATATTATTGCCGCAAAAATAACACTAGAATCTTTCAAATTTCAAATTCGATGTTAAGTTAAACTCATATGTTTGATATATTGGACTAAAGCATTATTTAAACATTCTTTTACTCTCCCTAAAAGTGCATACAAAAGCACCTTGAAGATATATTTTGAATCATCGAATTATGTGTACTTTTGGTGCAGCTTTCAAAGCTTTATGCGCCCCCATTCGACATAATGTTCGAGGGAACATTTGATGAAGCTAAATTTACTGCCGAAAAAGAGGGGAAGCTTTTGCTGGTGAATATACAAAACGACACAGAATTCGCATGTCATATTTTAAACCGAGATATTTGGAAGGTACATTTTTTTTGGCATTCTTCGTTTGCATAGATTAATTTTCATTATCCTGTGCGTAGTTTTGTGAAAAGATTTTTGAATATAAAAAAGTAATTTATGCTCACATATTATGCAGTAGGATTTAAATAAAATTTTCTGTCGATATTTATAGATAGATTTATGTTTATGCTAAAAACAGCATGAAAAGTATTATTTTTGGACTTTTTTTCTAGCATCTCATCATTCAACTGTACTTGGTAATTTTAGAATGGTGTCAACTACATAATACTGCTGCGTATTAAGTTTTGATTTTAACCCCCGAACGACGCACTTTTACAACATAATCATATACCTTGAACATTAATATTATAATCTTCCTGCAAAAACCAAAACTTTGCAGTTGGACTAACCATTTTAATACCATCTGCATGACAAAAAAAATTGCATTGTAATCGCAATATTCCTAAAAATTTATTAAGCTAGTTTGTTCATTAGTCTTTTCGGTGAATGTTTAGAATGGGCCAATAAAATTGGAAGGATATTAGGGAACATGAATATGTCACAAATGAAAGAGAAGTTGAAAGTCAAACACATACTCTAATAGCATTTCAGTTGACAATGAGTTCACATTTGTCGAAAAATAAAATTTCAATGTACAAAGCTGAATCACTTAATTCTGGGGAGTTTATATGCATAAAATAATATTTTCTATTGATTTTAAATAATGGAACCCTGAGTATCTTTCAATTTGGGTATCTCACTGGCTAAGTATTATATTTTGCATATTTGTAGGATGAAATGGTAGAAGATATTGTGAGTTATTCATGCATATTCTGGCAAAGAAATGTTTCCAGCATGGAGGGGAGGCGATTTGCATCTCTTTATAACTTGAACATCTTACCGCACATATCCATAATTGATTCTCGAACAGGAAGGCAAATATGGTCATGGGATAGTTCGAAAAAAATTCCCGAAATTAGCCGATTTTTGGAAATTTTATCTGATACATTTGAAAAGACGATAAGCAGCTCGAATAACACAATTGGATCTGTTCAATGCACAATTGAAAAGTCAGCTGAATCATTGAATAATGCCTCTAAATCTCAGGTGATTTTTACTGATAATGGGGATATTTCCGATGAAGTTTGCAATGAATCTGTGAAGAGCGCCAGTAGTTCAAATATGTATGCAAATTCAAATCTTAATAATTTGACCAAAATAGAGCGAATGCCTTCTCTGGATAAAGATGTTATTGAAAATTGTCTATCTAGTAAAGCTCTTTGTAGTGATCTACTGAAAGAGCTGAAACACATAATTCTTCTAGAAGAACCGCAAAACACAGAAAACCAAAAAATGGGAAATTATGTGTGCATAAGGCTTAGATTGGCAAATGGGAAAATTCGTCAGCGACAATTTTTGGGGTCAGAAAAGGTTAAAATGCTGTATAAATTTGCACAGATAGAAATGGGAGATGAAGCTAAAGGAAAAAATTTCGATATATGTACCACCTATCCAGTTAAGTCGGTCAAGTCTTTCTGGGACATAACTTTTGCAGAGGCAGGATTAAGTGGGGCCGCGTATCAGATGGTGTGGATGACATAACCTGTCCAGAAATATAACTTTTTATTCGGAGTATATATTTTTAAATAAAATTTATACCTTTCTATGATGCTGTACATTTTTATTCTGGGAAATCCTATTCTGTTCTAGAACAATGCATGTATTGTAAAAAATGAACAGGAGAAACAACAGCGGTAAATATTTATATGGCTTGACAATCAAGTACAAAAATTTTATTGACATTATTCGTTGAAACCTTTTCCATAAACTAAAAATTTAACAAATTATTTTACGCCCCCTAACTTGATTTCTAAAGCTGTAAAGTTTATTCACAAGCCATCAGGTACAATCAAAAAGTTAGTATGCCATAAAGCTGATTTTCTAGTTAAATGATTATGCCATTTACACCAATATTTTCATACTCACCAATAATGTCTCATATTTATAATGCCCCAGGACTAACACTCGGGACTTGATTTGCTTCACCAAGGCAAATATTTTACATAATGCACTTTGACGGCCCAATCGTAAAATGTACATCTTGTCATTTCTGCAATAGATGTTTTACTATCCAATTTTTCTGCAAACTCAAATGCCAAAAAGAGCATAATTTATATCGAGGAAATTCTGGTTCATACCTTGGCAATATGAATGAAGAGGCTATGCAGCGTGTTTTGCTACGTAGCAAATAAAGTGAAGTACCTTTGGAATGCAATGTTGTCATAGAAACAGACTTTTTCAATGTGCTCAACTTTATTTGCAACACAAAAAGTTTACCCAGTCATGTTGCACCTACACTTATAAAATTACAATGGCAGTGCTCTTAGAAATATCTGACTTATGAAAGTGTTGAATTATACAAGCCTTTCTCTACTGGTTATCCAGCTTAATAAGGTGTCCATATATATTAGATATTACAAGTATATTTTAACAGGTATCAACACCATACACTGCAGGATCATATGCAATACAACATAAGCCTCCAGATTAAAAAATCTGAAGGTTTTTGGCTGCCTAATGTTGAAGTTGAAGGTTTTAATTGAATATGCAGAAAAAATTGGGTAGATGCCAAACCAGTTCATTCAACTGTAGTATATATACACTTGAAAATAGCAAAAACTTTCAATTTATATCAATTTTTAATCTAACTTTTCAAACTACAAAAATTATTTGCTAGAGTGAAAAGGATGGCATGCAGCAAACACTACAAGAACAATCACAATCAACAAAAACAATGGAATCTTATGTCTAAGCCATTGAATAAAATACTGCTGGTAAGTACAAAATGTAGTATTCATTTTGATTCAAGAACATTTTGTCAGGAAAATACAAACACAACAAATAAGACAAGAACAGAGACAGCACTTGATATTAACCTACATGTGTTGCTGAAAGTGAGATAACTTTCACAACACACAAAACATAGCAGCATGAAGAACAGGGTTCAGTTCTTTGAAGTATCTTATAACAAAAACGGAAACCGAACTGGAAGCAAAATGAAACCAAAATAAAACCATGGACAAATTACACTGCAGCAAAAGAATAGAATTAACTCCCTTAGGTGTTAATTCCTAACACATATGCATATGTCTAATGCTGGATATGTACAGCAGGTCCAATAAAAAAAGCTAGCTATCTTTGAGTACTAATAGCAGATCTAATATTAATAGCTGCAGTTGAGTGTAGACAGTAAGTCAAATAAAAACAGCTATTTTGAGCTGTCCATATTCTATTTATGAAAATTGCTGTGTTAGAGGTGTATGGACAGTAGATTTGATGAAAATAGCTAGGTATAGCAAGTACAGCAGCTGTAGGAAGTTAACAAAAGTTTGCATAATAGTAATGCGTACTAACAAACCTGGCTAGGCATTAGCTACATAGCTGTGGTCAATCATACTGGCAATTCACATACACCAATGCTTATTGGTGTGTAACTTCTGCCTTCATCTGTCAGGACTTCTATATATTACTGCTAGAATTCCCCATTTTAGATCATGACCCATGACCCATTTTATCCGTCAATATCTTTTGTGAACCATTTCATAACTCATTTTCATTCTATCCGTCTATCTGTGATTTTCCAGGATTTGCTTTACAAAACCCAACAGTTCATTCCATAGAGTTTCTTTACCAACATTTTTGGTCTACTCGTAGTTGCAGCATTTTTGCATCACTGACTGAAATTGGAATTCTTTTTAGTTTTCTGTAAATTTCTTTGCAATTTTGAGGAGACTCTTTTGATTTCTACAAACTATTGTGTGTTTTGCTTTCTTCTTGTTGTTAGAAAAAAGAGAGAGAGAGTTAAGAATATACAATGTGCTGTGAGTGTAATCACAGCGTGAGGGAACAACAAACAAGAAAAGAAAGATAGAAAAAGAAAGTATATTAATTAGCAACTTCTACTGATCACACGCTATGGGAGCGTGCCGCTAGAGCTAGCGTACTTCTGCTGGGAGAAGTAGAAAAAGAAGAAGTGATAAGAAGAAAGCAAAAACACACAAAGGTTTGTAGAAATCCAAAGAGTCTCTTCGAAATTGCAACGAAGTTTACGGAAAACCAAGAGGAATTCCAATTTCAGCCAGTGATGTAAAAAAATGCTGTAATTGCAAGTAGATCGGAAATGTCGGTAAAGAGACTTCATGGAATGAACTGTTGGGTTTTGTAGAGCAATTCTTGGAAAATCACGGATAGACGGATAGAATGAAGATGAGTTATAAAATGGTTCACAGAGGATATTGACGGATAAAACGGGTCACGGGTCATAATCTGAAATGGGGAATTAGAGCAGTAATATATAGAAATCCTGACACTTATCACTTCTTCATTTTTTTTCTACTTCTTCCAGCAGAAGTACGCTAACTCTAACAACATGCTCCTATAGCGTGCAATAGATAGAGGTCACTACTAATGTACATTTTTACTTTACCATTCATTTCTTGTTTGTTGTTCCCTCGCACTGTGATTACACTTACAGCACATTTTATATCCTTATCTTCCTCTCTTTTTTCCAACATCATCATGAAGATGTTGAACTCAATTCAATCTAATAACCTGCAGACAACAAAAATGATTTATAGGGATGACAAATTTACAAGTAATGTTGCTAAAGTAGTTAATATAACTGTTTTTTACATGAACAAAGTTAACCTATTTTATTTGATTTTGCCTCTTCAATCTTTTAGAAACAGTTTTTTTCACTTCTTAATTTTTAGTATAGCATTTGAAACTTCTGGTCTTTGCTTCTAACAACTAATAAGAAAGATAACAAGCTTATTATCCATGATACTAAAATAAATAGTTTTTCATTTTAAATAAATCATAAATTTCAATTACTAATCTTCAAAAGGTCTAATATTTACTTTTTCAACCTTAATGATATACATTATTTTTTTGTCTACATTCAAACAAAAAATTATAATTTTTTTTATACATGTAAATGATATAAATGAAAAAAATACAGGCATGATTTTGTGCAATTTTTCATTAAGATGAAAAATATTACCTGGCATGCACCGCTATTTTTTTTCTATTAAGCACAAACAATTTATAAAACTTGTCAAAAATTTCTGCATGTAATGGAACTAATTTAAAATTTTCTTGGGAAAGAGTGCTGAATGAAGGAGATTTCACTGATAAAATAAAGGGTAAGCACATTTTTAGACAGTATCATTAAACCATATTAGCTTTTTGTACTCCTATAGTTTTTTAAAAGTGAACATTACACTCCATTTTTTGTCATTTAATTGAAAATGCCTCAGATTCATGATAAATGTCATGTAAGCTAGACTTTTGTTTACAAAAAGGCCTAAAAATTCAAATCTAGAATAGCAAAGTTCAGTATGGTTTCATATTAGATAAGTGAATAGGAAATCAACTTGCAACTGGTGCTGCATCTGTCAAGCAACGAGTTACATAATTTGTTTCATTGCTCTGCAAAAAAGCATAGCAATGATTGTTATTTTTTACAGTTCTTGATCTGTTGGCTACAAAAAAGTATTCTGTTAATACTTCAGCTTAATAATAGCAATAAGTGCAAATGAGGAATTAACATAATGAATGAACAAGGTATTTTGCTCTTTTCATGAGTTGCAAAGAATGATTTTTGCAGCATAAATCATACAAACATAGAATTGTGATTTGGAATTGTTAGGTAATATTTGTCTAGTCTCCAATGGATGAATCCAAATCCTTGCTCAATCCAAGTAATGGTTTATAGCGGTTCCTTAAATATTCCTTACCTTTAAAATATAACAGAAGTATCTGATTAATAAAACAATTGCATAATAAGAATATTTTTTCATAACCATATCTAGTGCTTAGTTTATTCTAATTTCTGTTGAAAAATATATGACACAAAAAAGCTTTAGCACATACCTGCCTTTGTGGATATTTGATTTTTGTCAGGAATTAGCTCCTAAGAGAGTTAATTCTATTCTGTAGTTGCAGTACGCTTCTCCTAACATTATGTTGAAGTTTCAGTTCTGATTATGAGAACAAATTTCAGTGATATTTTGTTATGTTGATGAAGTTATCTCACTTCTGTCAACACAATTTAGGATGTAATAATATATGTATTCTGTAACAGATTTCTTGTGTTTTTGTTGCATGTTACGTACCTAACAATTTTAAATGCATATATATATATAGGCTGGACAAAATATATACTGGCATACAAAAATTGGGAATTGACATTGATAATATTTTTAAACTGATTGTTAATGTGCCAATAAGTAATATGTGCGCACATGTATATATATAAACTGTCTATAACATTTCCTACGTTTTGTACAATTATGGCAGAAAAAATAACTTAAAGTACTGAAGATAAAAAGAAAGGCATGGAAGATACTACAGTTTAACATGCATGCAGCAGTATATGAAAAATTGAGGTTTTATTAGACTTTATTAAAATGCACTGTTATTAGTCAAATATGTCTGTAATAAAACCACAAAGAAATTGTGAAACGTTTTAAAATTCATGATGTTGACTATCTATTAGAAAATAATGTCAGCATTATCAAAAATTTATTTTGATTTTCAGAAGATTTATTTGCAAGACAGGTTGACAAAGGTGAAGAAAATACTTGAATGGCTATCTGTCAGGATCTAATATGTTTTTGCCGTGTATTGTTTATTTGTCTACAATTCTTTCAGGGATTTGTGACTATATCAATTTAATTCGGTTTTTATGTGCAAGCTTAGGTTGAAAATGTTGACGTGATTCACTCTTGTCAACACATAAACTAAGATTAATAAAATAGTATTGAACGTGTAGTATCTCTGTTATATTATTCTGGTTTTCTGGCTTACACGTGATATGATTTGTTAGTCTTGACACTATCCTATCAAATTGCAATAACTACTAATAGATATAGTTACACTCAAGCAATAAAAAAGTGAACAACATTAATTCTTTTGGTAGTATATACTCTCATTCATTGAATCAGTTCATTTTCAAATCAAATTACCATGATTCAAAGTACATTAACAGATATTCACACCAATCTTAATAAATTAATTGAAGACATAGAAACTAATAATCTAAATGTGTCTAATATGACTCAAATTGTCCAGCAAATTATTTCATTTGCTGCTGAATGATTACAGTTTTTCATCAAAAGTTACTAAAACCCCAGTGATATTTGAGAACAAGCTTGTGAAAACACCTACACTTTCTGCACCTATTAGCATGCAGTGCTAAATACTAGAAGAGTAATCTTGAGTTTAGTACTTGGTAAAAGAAACCTCTGTGACATTAAATGCCTGCAGCATTTCATTTTGAGTCATTAATACAAATAAAAGGACTATATTTTAAATTAAGAAAATTCTTGTAAAAAGTTGGCTTTCAAATACCCAGTTAAACATTTTCTTGATGGTAATGTTTCTACTTTTCATGCGCATTAAACTTACCAAGCTAAATTTTCAGTCATAGCAAAAATGGCAGCTTAGAAAGAACTAAAATGATTTATGTACTTGTGCTAGTTTATTTTATGTACAGAGTGCTCATGCCTTTCAAATTTATTTTGCAATAGCTGTTAGGATTACTTCATTCAACAAGAGCTAAAATTAGTTAAGTATGGTAGCTTTAAAAGTGGCAAGTTTTCACTGAACTTCAATAACAATTTATGGCAAGTCATTGTTGAGCTTGAACTATAAAATATATTGATTAGAAGATTCACTTCTGATTCTGTACGTAGCTTTAGTGAACTTATATTCTACTTGTACTAATAAACTATACATAGCTCCTGGTTTGTTTAATTCTGTCCTGTTCAGTATTTGTTTGTCTTGTCAATGATTAGACTTTGAAATCAAATCTGTTGAGTCATATGCCAAGACTGACAATAATCCATCTTTGAAACAAAAAAAAGATTAACAAATTTTGATTTTGTATGTGCTATTTTCAATTATGACATTATACCGCAAATCACACTTACTGTTTAACAAGCTTCTATTCCAATTTCATGTGCACAAGCTACTAAAATGTACAAACTTGTTGCACTCACTAATATACAATGTGGTACAATAGATGAGTACTTCTGGACCTAAATTCCTTTTCAAACAGTTTTATATGATATTGCATGCCAATAAAACTTTTAATGAGCAGTAAAAGATTAAAAATATTAAAATCTATCAACAATTTCAAGTAGTTTATATATTTTACAAACTTAAAGAATGCCTTGCAGTTATTGAGCTGATGAAAATCCAGTTTAAATGCTTTTAAGATGAAAAGAATTCAGTTTAAGATGAACATCAAACATTCAAACTTCTCTTTTAGTTGTATTGAGCTAACACAAAAGTTTTAGGAACTGTAAGGATCCGTTCCTTAACAAATCAGTCAACTATTTGAGTCTGACCAAGTAAGACTTGTGTATACAAGTATAGCAATATCTATTTGCATTCATGTTGCAAAGATCACTCTTTGCAACATGTGATATCTCTGTAAAAAAGAAATTGAAAAACAATGCGCAAAACAAACAATAACAAATTAAACAAAGTAGTATTGTAAAAATATATTTTAAAGGTATGCATGAAGGGTGCTTCTCTGAAATAAAAATGATACTCTGCACAGTAGCAGAGTAATCAGAGTAAAATAGAGAAGAGTGAGAGACTTTTTTAATAATCAAATGTCAAGCAAAGATCAACCAGATATTGAACTATGGAGTTACTCTGTCAGGTGTTTATTGGAGATGTCGGTTTGGAAAACACTGAGAAAATACTTTGTGGAATAATCAAACACGGTGTAGACATTGAAGACGTGGATATTGTTGAAAAGATTTATTTTGCATGTAGAATTAAAGATATGGAGTGTGCTCCTGTATTGTGACAATCTCAGTATTGTTATCTACTTTTGTGACATGTTTTCTAATTTACTTTGGGGTTTTGTTCATTAAGTTATTACAGAAAGTATAATAAATTATGTATTGGTCTGTATACTTGGTCTAATGTTAGATACTTTTTTTAATTTTATTGTATTAGAATATAGGATTTGGGATTGTTTTCTCATGTTATCTTGGCAAAAATTGGAAAAGTGAAATTTGACTACATGCAAAGATTAGTACTACTAACTGATTTTTGTACGGTTAAACCATCAACTCCTGATAGTAAAGGGGCTGTAGGGCTGCTAGCGTCTTAGGACAGGGTAGATTTTTTGACACTTATGCTTGAAATGATGCGCTAATTGGTGTTTGTTAAAGCTAATTTATAAAAAATTGAGAAGAAAATATTATCCGTTATAGAAGCTCAAAGTGGTAAAAACGATTCTGCCAAGAGTATATCTAGATGAGTAAAGCATATTACATCATCTGAAATATAGAAATTGATATAAAGGACAATTATTTTTGAAAATTATTTCTTGTTACGCATGCTAATTTGTAAAATATTTAAGTACAAAATACAACAGATATTTACATATGACTAAATACAATCTGTAAAATGCTATTGCAATCTCAAAATTAGAAGTATCAGCATTTTATTTTTAACTTTACATCTTGTATTATACAATATAAGTAAGTTTAACATGGATCCATTTTGCAGTGTGTAATATGTCACTATTGTTTGATGTATAGTAAATGTCCATATTTGTGAAGACAAACTGCTAAAAAATTTGACTTACGATGCATGACTTGAAGGCAATGTTCCATATTGGCAAATCAAAATATAAATGGACAAATAAAACAAGTTGAGAAAAAGTGAAATGCATCTGAAGAAAGTAAATATATAAAAATAGATTGCACCAACAAAATAGCTTAAAATTGCACTGGAAAAATTAGTAGAACAATATGTATTACTGTGATTGCTCAGAGTAACAAACACTAAAAAATGTCTGACTTCCATGTAGGCTACATGGAAGTAATTTCAAGGGTTCCAAGCAATCTTTATGAATCATCAATTTCCATTTAAGTTTGTTAAAAAAGTGTTATTAGAATTTGATATGACAATTTTACAAAACATATTATATTTGAAAGCAACGTTGAACTTGATGAAACTGTAGAACAAGAGGTTCTAGAGCACTATATCATAACAAGTTTATGATGCATAGTGATTATCTGTATCATGAAACATTATGTGAGTACATATTGTATGTAAGTGTCAGGATCTGATCTGTTTTGCCGTGATCTGTTATTGAACTGTGACTCTATTGACTTAATTTGTCTTATATGTGTATTCTTTTAAAGTACATTATCTTAAAGAGTGTTTTCATTAGTGCGTTCTCATATGCCTGTACTCTTAATTAGCATTGTGTTAACAAGATTTATTCTTGGTAACACATGAATAGGGATTAATACATTATTGGCTGTGTGCCTTCTTTGGATTTCTGGTGATGTTTATTATTGGTTATATGCATAGTCTTTAATATATTGATTCCTAACAGTAACACAATCAAATCAACTTGTTGGAATTCAGTTTAACTTATGTGTTAAGAGTTATCCTTCATATTTTCACTCTTTTTTGTTATATTTATAAACCTGAAGTTAGCTAATAATGGCATGGTAGTCGAGTTTGTTCTTCATACTATTTTGATATGTTTTCGTAATGCTTTTGACATTATCATAGGTTCAAGATGCCTGTAAGAAACTGGAAATAGACAATCACTTATTGTAAGTTTTTTCATGAATGCATATTCTATTGATGATATATGGTCTACCAGTACTGATTGTTAAATAAACTCAATGGCAAATATTGTATATTTGTTACAGTTGACAAGCAATGCACCTTGTATGAATTGTCATATGCCAACAATAGGAAAAGAGTTCAAACTAGAGCAGTGGCAAATTGAGGATATTTGGAGTGTCCTATTTTAGCAATGTACTCTAAGGTTTATCATACGTTTCCTTCTTCTGAAAGGAATTTCAGCAACATCTTGTGCATGCAAATCCAAGAAAAAGTCTTGGCAAGAAAAAAAAACAGTACATATCTCATGGAAAATATAACCATTGAGAAGGATGTACTTCTTATCATTAATTCTTGAAATTATGAAAATTAATCTGCATTAGAGTACATTTTTCAATGTTTAAAATATGAAATATTAATCAGATAACTTGAAACTCTCACACATTTATTTTGTTTTGTTTTGTGTTTTATTGCTTTGGATATATTTTTTTGTCAAATGTGCATTTGTATCTGCTTTGCAGCATTTCAATACTAAATATCTATAGCTGCAAAATTGAGTAGAAAAAAAAATTTGGGTAAAATTACATTCTTCTATTGTGTCTGGCTAGCAATTTGAATAAATTTCATACTTTTTTTTTGTGTAAATGTATAGGCAATATAATGTGTTTAAATTGATATGCATGCAATGTGCACTAATGTATGACTTTTAGTTCCAAGTTTTTTTACTGCCTTCTGATACTATGTAGAACATTTTTTCTTGATAACAAATCAAGATCTAAACTTGGAAATGCAGTCGTTATTCAGTTTGAATGGGAAAATTCTTTATATAGGCCCTATCATCTTGAGAAAAGCTCAATTTTGCCAACTCTACGTCTGTTTTGCATATAAGTTTATGAAGTGAACTAAATTTGAGGCAGTTACCAAAGTAGAAAAGTACCTTTTATTTTTATGTTTGTTGCCTATACTTGTTGAAATTATTTAGTACAATATTCAGGCATTATTATGCCCGCATACATTTCCAAGTTCAGTATTGGATGGTACCCTATAACGTTGCCAATATTTAATAGGTGGCATATTGTTCCAGTACCAAATTTGAATGGTACTAGCTTTGAAAATTTCGATTGCTTAGGACAGTCTACTGGTAAAGTTTTCATAATAGCGCTCAAGTAGGAAGATAGGCTTTTGTTGCTAACTACCGTTGCTTTTCTTGTGCAACTTTTGTCTTCCCGCAGCTATTTTATGATGTCCATCACTCTCTAACATGGTCATTTCACAAAATTAAATAACGTTGAGAAATACTCTCAGTTTGCTAAATGATTTAGAAGCTGATTATGATATTTTGACCACATTGGTATTTATTTAAATAAGAGTTATTTTGATATATTCTTTCCAAGCCACATCTTGCAAAGCAATTCAAGTAAAGGAATACTATTTTCAGAGTAGCACTGAATCAAATTAATGTCCTTTGGACTTTACAGCGAGCAAGAAAGTATTCATGTTAACATACTTCCAACTTTACATAATCTGTAAGCGTGTAATTCCCACGTGCATTTACACATATATATGCATGCAAAGAACTTGTACAAACTTAATCCAGCTTCCTCTTTTGCTGAAACGGTTGCTTGAGACTTACGCAGATGCCTAACTCAATTTTTTACATTCATCTATTCGCCATTAATGTGAGTAATCGAATATCATCAGATATCAACATTTTTAAATAATTCGATGTGAACAAATCATTTGATATGCAAACTATTTTGAACTTTGGGCAAGATAAAATGTCCTTTCGCTTAAATCACCTCCCCCCTCTCATCTAACAATGAATGCAAGTAAAATTTTGAAGTTGCCTGAACTCGACTTGAAACGTCTTTAAAGTGCATCACCAAAGGAGTCAATGAAAAAGGCAACAGACTATAAAGGAAGAGAATTGTGAATTGTAAAAAGCTTATTCTCTTTTTGAATGATGACCTCTATCACGTGAATTTTCACCTAAAGTATCTTCTTTTGATGCTCTAGTGGGATTTGAACTCGGGACCTGATCTCCTTCTTCTTCGACCGGCATTAAGGCAAGTAACTTAGCACGAAGCACTTCGGCCGCCGAATCATCCCCGAGCCTGTTTGCATATGCTTCGATTACCGCTCGAACACCAGACAAAGACATACCTAGTTTAAAAAACATTTATGCATTGAAAAAAATATTTTATGAGTGTTTTCACATTTTACAAAAAGTCCATTAATTTAATGAAAAAGTATCAGCAGAGCTGCATTCTAGAAATTGCTTATAACATGACAAACAAGTTAAGGCTATACAGATGCGGAAAAAGAGCGAAATTTGTCACAAAAATGAATAAGAAATGGTCATTTCCTTGGAGCTCTTAGCCAATCAAAACCAGCAATGCTTACTTTTGGTTGCAAAATACTGTAGAAAATAAGCAAGAAAACTGGAAGAGCCAATCGAAATGAGTAGTTTCATTTACAGACTCATGCATTTAAAACCTGGTAAAATATTTAATACAAATGCATTCTTTTTAGTGAAAAAAATCGTCCAATTTCAGTTGAAATTTTTCAACATTTTTGCAATAGAATTCTTTAATGTCCATTGCGAACAGTAGGTGTTCAATGAACATGGAATGTTATTGCCTAAAGATAGAAATGTTCAATATTGCTACTTCAACATCAATACAATAAAGCTGTTACTTCGGATAGAGCGAATCATTCAAAACCATCGAGTTCATTCATTACATCCGAAAATCTGATGTGGAACTGCTCACAAGATAACTTTTCATTTTGATATAAGTGAAAATTCGTTAGAAGCAAATTTATTACATTCAGAGGTTACTGTATATTGAATGAAAATGCATACCTAACTGTCGTAATTTCACTTCAAACCGTGATGCCAGCGATGAGCTATACGCTGCGACGACGGCCATAGTTACTGCAAGGCGCTGCAAAGCGAATCCTCCAGCTGCTAGAGCATCTAATTCAATGTACCCATCTTCATCATATGCTTCAGATTTGGATGCAACATTGGATTCATATTTCGTGACCTGTGCTGCAAAATCGACGTAGAGTTCCACCACCCGGTCAACTTTTTCCATGCCGTCTTCAAAAAACTTTGATACGAAGCGGGATAAGCAATCATGGCTAGGTCTACAAATAAAATAATACGTGACTAAGCTTTGGGCATACTGAATCTGTCGGTACCGCCAAATTCATTCGATAGATGCAAAAATCTGGCACAATACGACTTTTTTCGTTTATTCGATATCAGTGAAAATTCGTTACACCCAGAGCTTACTGTGTATTACATATGTTATATACAATGTCAAATTTCGGTTCGAGGGAATTTATAACTAAAATGCCTCGAGTTGCAAAAATGAAAAATTATACTTTTGTAGGTTTCTTTCGAAATGATTCCAAGAATCTTTTGATAGATTAGAAGTGAAATTTAGAATGAAAAAGGGGGGGGCTACTATATGATTGAAAAATTCTCATGTAATAAAAAGATTTATGTAAACTTTGTATAATCAAAGTTTACACAGTGAAACTTTGAAGAACCCAGTACTAAATTTAGTTCAACTAGGTCTTCAACGAAATCAGAGCATATACCAGAAAAATACGATAATTCAATAAATATGACAAAAAATGACAAAATACTGTAATTCTGAAAAAAGCAAAAAAGTTGGAGTGAAAAATTTGTGAACTATGCATTCATGCTTGTAAAAGACATACCGATCTTCCAAGTGAAGAGCTAACGATGCAATAATACTTATACAGTGTTCTAGGAGATTATTAGCATCTCCCTTGCTAAGTTTCTTGATTTTTCGTAATTTTCGAGCAGCAGCTCTGCCCATAAATACTGGAAAAACTGCTTTTAGCCCCCCACTTTCCACCTAAGATAGTAAAAATTCGACGTCGGAGAAAAGCTAGTATCTACAGCTAGTATGGAAAGGGTCAGCAATACTGCTTCCCATAGGACATACATTTTTTCCAGGGCAACTACGTGGACTCTAGGACATAAGTCTCTTGACAATAAATCAACTGCTTATAACATAAATACCATACTTTGATACTTGATATCAGAGCTTGTAAGGCTATTATATACTTTTATCTATCATTCTTATCATCAATAACCGTATGAAAATTGCTATATTACTCTCATTAAAGTACTTCTTCAGTAGGTATATATGCATAAATTTTTTGAAAACTATGAAAAATATTGACTCTTTTAAAATATGGCCAAGACAGTTATTACAAACTTTTGCTGCGATTCGAAGAAAACCATACATTTAAGTTTGAAAATTTACAGAACTCGACTGATGAAAGTACTGCACCAGATTGGCTTGCAGCAACAAAATTTCAAATTTGTCGAATTCGAGTGTCATTAGTTGAAGTCATGGATTCATACTGGGTGTTAAGCATATACGCATTGATCTGTTTTACAAGACATACTGGCATATATACATATATATTTTGTTGGAAAATCTAATGTAACTGATTATGAATAAATTGCTTAATGGAACAAGCACTGCATACATACTGATATAGCTTTAAATAGATAGATTTTCGAAAAAAATTGAGTTTTTCACTGAAACTGCAGAAAAAATTATACCTTTAATATATTTTCTAGTCCAATTTTGACATATTCGAAATACTTTTACTTAAAATAAGAATGGTGATCAATGGACTTACCATATGTTCGCAGTTTGTGGCATTGTTGGTCATGGCGTAATCAATTACCTACAAAACAAAAATGACTTGCCACTATTAGATTTTATTTAGGCTCATATATGAAACGCTTGAGAAGTGTTTCTTTTCTATGAAAAATGAATGCTGAATTATAAATCAATTGGAGTTCCTGTTTACACATCTGCAGTATGTATGTATTATATGAAATTGTATGCATGCATGCCAAAGGAACCACAAATAACAACGGAATTGCAAATGAACAATTGTGAGCCATAAATTTACAGAGTAATAAACATTACATAACAAATAAATAATTACTTTAATGGCGCAGACCGCTGCATATTTTTTCTCTCGCACACAGCGAATCATGAGTTCGAATCCTTCTCCAAGTCGAAATCGTTTCTGATTTTCGGATACCAACTGCGTTGCTGGTCGCAAAAACAAATAAATGAAAAAAACATACTGCATTAAAACTAAAAAAATCTATCTATCTATCATTTTAAAAACAGTCACTTTAAAAAATTAACGCACACCCATAATCATGCATATAAAAAATACATTCAATTTGATACAGAAGCAGATCAAAAAGATTTGGTAATACTTCACGAATGTAGCTCATAATAAGAAATTTCAAACCTGCTAATGTTCCAAATAAGTTTTCTATGCATTCTTCCTCTTCCGGGGATACAGGATCCTTCCGTCTGTCACATAAAAATTAAAATATGCGATAAGTGGAAACAGTAAAATTTAAAAATAACGATTTTTCACTTATAACAAGTAAGTAAATTATTCATATTCCGCCAAGTTCATGATAATTTGGTGGTCCCTATAGATTTGTTAAATCCAAAGTTTACTGTTGTACCAAGAGCATTGCACCTTTTCTGGTATTTTGTGAAAATAGCCTCAAAACAATTAAATCGTACAGGGACAACACTCTCCTTAAAAATTTTCTTGGATTCAAAAACTATTCTTTTATAATGAAGATCTGCATCATTGAAGTATCATCGAGATGTGATTGACTGAAATGGCAAGTCTATGACAACTAAGCCTTAAGTGTTATTATGACGGTAACTCAAACCTAATATCCTACTGCACTCTTCATAGAGCTTTTTATATAAAAGCAATCAGTACATAGCATTAAGAATTCACTTGAATATCCATGTACAATTGTCAAAAGTTCAACGAAATATGCGCTACTTATTTTACCCTAACCCGAATTGAAGATTCAACGTTCTGGTTAGAGTAGCGAATGAAAAAGTTTGTTTTATCCAGCAACTGTATTTCTTGGAATATAAACTTTTGTCTTATAATAGAAACTTTGGTGTCATGGGTAATATTATAGTTTTTACTGAATGGCATCATATATAAATTGCAGTAGATCATCTATCTATCGAAACATGCGTTCAATACGTAAATCAAGACTTTCTTAAGTAAATGGCTTTAATTCTTGCAATAAATCGACCACAACCAGGCTTACATGACAGGTTCCCAAATTAGCCTAATTCTTGCCTCAGCAGATTTTTAACAGATATGCTAGTAATTGAGAATATGTCTTAGCAGAAGTTTGAAAAATTTCATAAGCATCGAGAAGAACGTTACCTGCTTCGAGTTATGTAAATTCTATGGATAGATTCAATAAAATAGCCTTAGAGAATTATAACATTTTATTTATACGAAAGTAAATCAATCATTTTCTATTCCAATTTTTAGTTAAAATGCCTATTGATTTATCATCCTATTTCAATTTTTAACAGAAAACGCCTATTTTAGTTTTGTCGTGCATAAATTTTGAATTGATAAATGTATGAATCAGCCTGGAAATAACAAAATTGCACGTATTTTAGCGATTCGTTTGATTTATTTATTTGCATGTTGATTCGGGAATTTATCTGTTTAAAATCATGCTACACACGAATTACAGTGAATAATGACACCATCAAGTGGGTAAAGAATAAAGCTGGAGTGTTCAATGGCTGCAGCCATAAAGAACTGACTATGCAGTCAGTGCACAAGACAAATGATGCCTGACAGTACAAGCCATAAATTTTCTGGGTAAAACCTCGAAAAACAAATGAAAAATTGTTTTAAGTTTCTACCGAGTAGTGATTCCTCATGAAAATATCAATTTTCATCAATCACTTACATAAAATCTCTATAACTACAAGAAATTGAAAAGCACACATCAACCATGAATGATTCAAGATTTACCTTATTTCTTTGGTAACGAGACATTTCCATCGAAAAAATGTAGATATAAATGCTGTCTCCGGAATAACGTCTCATATCAAAGTTACAGAAATATCCACAAATAACTATTTTTTTTCAAATAAATGCTCACAAAATTTAGTTTGACCTTCTGTTTCGGAGAAAATTCTGGGATCAAGGCAGAAAAGCTGAAATGATACTTCTTGTTATTTCATTCTACATCAAGCCTTTTTTAGCACTAGCTAGCTAAAAAAAGGTTGGGGGAAAGTTAGGTGTTACTACGTATACATGATTGGTCCGATAAAACTAGCCATTGCTCAGCTAGCTACAGTTGTTCAGGAATAATAGATCCAACAAAAATAACTAACTATAGCAAGCAGAGCTGCAATAGCAAATCTGAAATTGCTGCCTTTTGACCCTTCCAATTGTGGTTTGAATACGTACTACGCACCTGTACTGAGCGCAAGCTTGCAAAAGTTGGTCCACCCCTTCTAAATCAGGGTAAGTCCCTAAAATTTGCTGAATCTCGGTATCGCTATTGGCCAGCATATTGAGGAGTTCACTGGCATAGAGCTTATTTTCATCAAATGCCTAATGACAAAGATGAATAACCTTTCCACCATAAATTGAAAATATATTTAACGTATCAAAATTTATCAGGCGAGGTGAAGTCATGAAACATATCATGAACGCAAAAACTAATTCTACAGTTTGGAATATATTTGAAACTTTTTCATATGAAAACATACTAAATCTTGAAAAATGCCAAAACTTCTGCAAAACAATATGTATATATATTTGATTTAGCTTTATTTTTATTGGCTTCAAAACACCTGTTTTCTTATTATAATATAAATAGACATGAAGGGCATTATGTAAAATGGACAATATCTTGAAAGTCTAACTCAAGTTCATTACAAACAAACTGAATCATAAATATTTCCCACATTATCACCAAAAAACAGCCAACAGGTCTTAGCACTTTACTTTGAAAATATAACTTCATCGTACAAAATCTTTGCAGAAGCGCATTATGATATATAAATATATACTATTCAATTAAAAAAAACTGCATTGCATTGATTCAACATTAAGAAATCTAAATGTCAAACAAATAACTTACTTTTGACCTAACTCTCTTAAGAAGCCAGCCTAAAATCTCTGTATCCAGGCACAGCTGTGGCCCTAAAGATGGTCTAACCTATAAATGGTAATAATACATGCATTTAAAAAAAAATATATATATATATATATATATATATTTATGTACTTATTCTCCTACACATCTTATTGAACTGCATCGAAATAATTGGGAACCGAAACCATCGTAAAAACTAAAGAGAATGATCTACACATCAGTCTCATGTACGCTTAATTTGCCAAACTCCAAAAATATACAACTTTTGAACACGCAGCTAAAGATTGATTTGCAATATCACAAAAGTGGGTCATAAATGGTAAGTAATTTAGAGAGGCTTACCTCCAGTAAGTTTTCCAATACCCCCATAGTGGCGTTAATGCCTTTTGCATCTTCCTCTACCGATTCATCCAGTCGGCTAACATTTTGAATTAGTAATGGCAGTCCGTGTGCATCGACAATGGAATCTACGATACACAATGCCTGATTTAAAAAAAATTATGCCTGATTTAAAAATTATTATGTTGAAAGTCAAACTATTCAATGTACTTCTATTAGCAACTCACCAACGGGTTTCAAATCAATTGAACAGATCGACATGTTACGATCCAGAGTAGAAATATTATTTAATGCGACATTTTAATGCATTTTGAGTCGCTGGAATGCACTACTTGTGACATATGATTCATACCTGAATTGTTATACTGAACTGATTGATGAGCATATTTTGATTCTCACCATTCGTTTTCGTTACGATAATGCCTAGAGATGTAGAGACAGCAAAGAGAAAAGAGAGGAAAAGATAGAGCAACAAAAACATTTATGTAGACAGTTAACTTGAACTTGAACTTCCGCTTGAGCCAATCTAGTAAATTTATCACCTAATATTACAAAGTACTCTACTGCTATACCAGCTAAATATTTTTCTTCTCTATAAATTCAAAGAAATTTAGACAGTAAACTTCAAAGTGGAAAGTATGTGCTTGACCTTTCAAATCCTATATCATTGTGACATTTCTCAACATCAACTATCTTAGCAGCTTATTCTAAAACACATTCCCAAGATATTCCACTAAACAATCTGGTGATAACTTTTGATAAATCATAATGAATATTTAAACAACAGTCATAATATTTCCTTTGCTTATTCATAATGAAAAAGTTGAAAAATCAAATTTACTGACAAGACTTTTGGAAAAATTTAAATTCCAACTGAACTTTTCGCTACTCATTACAAATCAAGTCAACCAAACAATATATACTCATATTGCCTACAAAATATATGACTTGAATCATCCAGCATGGACAAAAAATGACTTGAGATTTGAACTGTAGGAAACTTAAAACAGCCTGAAGTCCTAATAAATTGTGGTATTCTTTAGCCATAAAAATTACTAAAGGAAAAAGTTCCAGTGCATTGTCTAGCAAAAAATTTGTGCTCAATATAAATTCAGCAAATCTATGCACCTTTGAAAATTGTATAGAGAGCATTCAGTTGTAAGTACAAAAACCTTTAAATTTTCCTTTCCCTACATATGATATAAATTACCTCCTCTCGCTCTGATAAAACTTCAGCGTCTGTGATATCTTGAAGTAAAGTGATTGCCGAAATGCTTATATCTGTATTTTCATGCGTGAGAAGCCCCAATAGCGAAGTCACTGCCCCTAATTCAACGAGCTTCGGGTACAATTCTGGAGCTAACATCAATTAAATATTTTCTGTTAACAAAATTTTACATGAATATATATAGTAGAACTTTAGACATAACACAATATTCATACATAGTAAAATATGGCTAAAATAGCCGTGGCTGGACTACCTAATTAATTCATTACATCAAATAATCAAAAGCATGAATTGACTATATCAATAGATAGACAGTTTGACAATAAAACTCTTGAAATAGGCCTTTATTTCTTTGAAGATTTTCTATGGAAGATTTTAACAATTATTCATTAGATACGATTTGAACATGCATTTTTAGAGCAATATGTAAGTCAGTGTATGACTTCATTCGATCAATAATATATATCTATATTTGAAAAAATGTGTCTGCCCTCTTTCACTGACAATCTCTTTACAGTTGTTTCAACAAAAATATCTACGTTGTCCCCAGAATTATGTCTCAAACGAAAGGTCACAGTTATGGAAATACTCCAGAAAAACTATTATTTTCAAATAACTATAGGTAAAATTTATCGTGACCTTTCGTTTGGGACCAAATTCCGGGATCAAGGTAGTTAAGCTGTTTCAGCAACCCTACTGTTTTATCACTAAAAGCTCAGTGCCAAACGGAAAATTACAGTAATAATTCATGTACAAAGCTATTTTGATATATTTTATTGTATTTGCTGTACAGATTGATGCTAGTACTTTCATTAATACCTGAGCATTAATTGCTACAAAAAAATTAGTTTTGAAAATAAAATTTACAGTTTTTTGTAACATCAAATTTTAAAACAATTAGATAAATTAAAAGTTTTCGAAGCTTATAAATTTACATTAGTTTCAAGGTAAAGGAATTTGATCTAAAGGTGAAATTATTAGACCAAAAATAGGTAAATTATTGATAAATTTAGATATAGCTTCATATATATATATATATATTTGCCAATGTGGATAGTCACAATAAATATAGGTATATTATGCTAAAATAGGGTAAGAGTTGCCTGCAGAAACGACAGCCAAAGATTTAAGGGCTTCGTCTAAATCGACTTCAGAGTCTACAAATTTCCCTGGATCATCAGCATACTTTATTCTAAGGCGCTGATTTATATTAATACGCTTTTCTAATGTCATCAACAGTTGCCGTAAACCATGAACATCGAGCTCAGCTACCTGCAAATATATAAAAATAGCTCTTTAATAATTCGGTCCACCTGTGTGTACAGATATATCTGTGCAGTAAGTTTCTTGAGATTCAAAGAACTGGTAGGGCCTATCAAATTAATTCTAAAATATGTTATTTCCAAAAATCTGCAATGAACTTGGCCACTGTACGAATTTTCAGATTTCTTAAATATAAATGACTTTGTTATATTTTATGTCTACAGCATTAAATTAAAATACAGTAATCAAATTTTTGTCTTAGGGTCAAGGGTACGGAGATTATTCTGTTTGTCATTATTTCTATATGAGGCTGAACAAATCCAATGGCGGACGGAAAAGATCAGTAAAGTTATTTAGGTTAATTCAACAAACAGAACAATTAAAACTGACTGCTGCAGAGTGAAAGAGGTGTTCTAAGAGGGCCAAAGCAAAATGAATACAAATGAAAAAAAAAATATATATATATATATGAACACAAATATTTTAATAATACATTACTAAATATAGATATTATTGCTTTATTTATAAATAACTAGAAATCTTGGCAAAACTATAAGAGAATATTTGGGAAACATTTTTAAATAAACTTTTATAATTTCAGAGATTAAAATGTGAAATTACTTCAGAAATTGAAAGAAATGAACTGATCAAAGGAATATATATTTGTTTTTTTGCATTCGAACTGGTTAAGTTATTTTACAAGTGGTCAAATATTTATAGCATTTCAATTTTCAGCCTTTAACTACTTCCTTTACTTACTGTAAATGTTATTGACCAAGCTAAATAACTGATTTTCAAGTATTACATAAAAATTTTAAATTTTGTCATTTGAAAAATGTGCTAAATTTTAGAAAATCGATGATCACAATCATTCCATATCGATTTCAAGCGCTCAAAGAGTAAGCATGAGTTTTGTAGAGGCTCACAAGAGATTTCTTTCAAGCTTTAAATCCAATATAAATTACTAATCAAATATTATTATATAAACTTATGGAAAAAATAGTCTTGCAAACACGACTAAAAAATTATTGATATAATTAAACATTTTTTTATATGTGATCTAAAAATATTGTAGGAGATGAGTACGAGATATAAATTTTACATAAAAAGTGCATAGTAAAAAATATCGTAAAAATTTCGTGAATCCGATAGATTTGTTCAAAAATATAATAAGTTTAAATGAAGAGAAGTGTCAAAATGATTGATCATTTCATATGGTTATCGAAGTCTTCGTTATATTTTGGCAAAGGTGAACATTAATGTGACAAAAAAAAATATGGGCGGGCACTGTATTATCCAGTGGAGCATTGCAAGAAATAGAAACTCTAATGTCCGGCTGTGTAATTTTTTTACATAAGCAATATGGATCAGAGAAAGACTATTAGCACATAACGGTGATTTTGCCTGAGCTCGATCAGCTTCTTCTAGCATTCTAGCAATCGTAGCTTCATCCAAATCTTCAAGAGCAACATCATCAGATGCTATTACGTTAGAGGTTTTAGAATTTCCATTCTTTTGAGCTATCCAGCCAGAAGTATCGCTAATAGCGGAAGAAGGCCTTTTGCCATAAACTTGTTCGCTCACTTCGACGCGATCAACATGCTCTAGATAATATCCAAGGCCACGCTCACCACGCTTAAATGCATAGCCATCTTTAGCGCCTTGCCATGTCGATTGAGGAATAAAATTGGCAATCATTCAGTTCTTGTGATGATTGCACAAATGCTTGTTTTGAGTCTTTAAGGATGAAAATTGTAAAATATTCAGACCCTGCTGACTTGTAATAATTTGACTTAATTTTTAAAAATCAATCATAGATCCTTTGGTCTTTAAGAGGAATAAATATTTGAATTTGTGAAATTTTGCAACTGCTCTCATTTTTTCATATTTGTACATTCAGATCTTTTTCCTTTTACTAGGATATGACTTTCTTGTTGGCATTGGTCAGAACAAAGTAATTTTCAGACTGTATAGTAAAAAATGTATGTGCTAAAAGATTACAATATTTATTAACAATTGATCAAACACTTACTGTCAATTTTGCTATAGAAAATTTTAGACGGTTAGTCTTTTCAGCCACTATCCATATAAACTTGTTCTCTGGATATTATCCGGGTTCTATGCTTACTATGCATAAGAGAGTTAGATAAAAAGTAAAAACTTTGATATCAGTTCTCCAATAATTGCTCATTGAAGAATACGATTGGTGAATATTGCACTAAATCAACTAAGGTACGTTTTGTAACGCTCTTGCTTGAGTAAAAAAAATTTCTTAACGGCATAAAGCTCACTGGTTAAAGCAAAAAATGTATTTTAAAAGCTTTTGACTTCCTTGTTTGAAAAAACGACAAGAGCAGGTTATTTTATTGCATCCATTTATTTTATACTTAGGTTAGAACTTCTACAGCAACTTATGATGCAGAGATATTGATTCTGAAGTAAACAAAACAGCAATGTAAAAACTATTTAATAAGCAAGTAAAAAAACTTCAAATATTGTTACTTCAATCTGAAAAATGACAATAGGATGTAAATGAAAAGCCATAACTCCAAAATTTTTACAAATGATTTTTAAATCACAAGTAATAGATCTGAGATACTGACAAATGCCGAAAATATAAACATGCACCTATGGTTATCAACAACTAGGCCAATCTCACTGTAAGTTTTTCAATAGAGTAATGCAACCTTATTCTTTGCGCAATTCAAAAATTGCTTGCATTTACCATACAGCCACAAGCCATTCTATCTTTAAGCAAGCTCAGCCCAAATCTTTTCCATCATTTTTACATTTAAACTTTTTAAATATGCTCTATTTACTTGTACCAAATACTTTTTATAATAAAAAATATTTGTATGAAAAATACTACAAGAGAAGGTCAAAGTGTAAATATAATGGATATGATAGAAAAAACTGTTTAAAATATTTGAATATTACTTAGAAATAATGGTTATTTAAAAGACATAAATCATCAACTTTTTAAAATTTAATATATGGACACAAATATTCAAGGTAATTTTAATCCAAATTGAGTTCCTGGAGCTCAAACATATCAATTAAATTAGCTACCAGGCTCAACATGCCTTCTAATTTATCATGCTCCAGACAATGTTTTTTGAATGATTTGATCATGCACATCACTTACATTGATAGATAATTTTTTCACAGTGAGACTCTGCATTTAAAAAAAAACTATGCCAAGAAAAACTAGTCATGAATGAATCGATGAATTTTATGCAAAGCTGCTTTAAGCCCATGATAAGTTTCATTTGTTTTCTTCCATTTCTTTGAAAATGACCTTCATAGTTGAGATAAGGGCAAGTAGTTCAAAAATTTACAGTTGGCTTTCATTGCAGCAATTGCTTGTCTTTGTTTACAAATGTTATTGGCAACCATATTAGATACATGAAGTGCTCACAGAAATGGAGGTACATGAAGATATTTCAGGCCAAATTCATTGTGGGATGGCACCCTGAGATGAAGAATCTGTAACTTAACATTTAAAGCTGTCTTGCTCAACAGGGTTACTTTGTATTCCATTCTTTTTTTCACTAACTAAGTGAAATGGTGTATGCTATGAAGCTGATGTATCTAAAGTATTGAGAATGCTCTTGTTAACTTAGCTACATAGGAAAATTTGCACTTACATATCGAATTCAATGAAGCATATATTCAATCATTGTAAAAAAATAAATGTTTATTCAATGTATAAGCATTCATCTTCATTAGCAAGATACTGGATCATAGCTGGGCTCAATGGTCATCAAGATAACTTTGAGGTTGAACAAATCATCCATGATTGTTCAAGTAAATTAATGAAGTCTTGAAAATTTGTATTTTGAATAAACTTACAGGTAATACTTACGGAAATCAGTGATTTTAATATTGTCATGTTTTATGTGAAAATGTTCTCTTTCTTTGTTGGATAGTTTAATTGGCATGAAGTTTGCACAGATTTTTGTCAGACGTCAAGGTGCATCACTGTTTATGTAGCTGTGATTTATCCCGAACCCGAGTCGGACTAATAAAAAAACTGCGCAAATTTTTGTATTGACTTACCGAATATTTGCCCAATCAATGATATCGGGGTAGTGGAAAAATGGTAAATATATTTAATGAAATCGAATCTCACCGATTGTTGCAGAAAAAATGCAAAAGAAATTTTTTACCGAACAACAAAATTAGCATAGAATATTTTTGCCGACATATTACTATATTTTCGTGTCTCTATGAGTTGATTCAATTAAATAAGTGTCATTTGCAAGATTACGCATAACCTGATCTATTTATCCACGAGAGCTAAAGCGATTGCTAACCATTTAGATTACTAGAGTACTTAGATAGCGTAGCCTCAATTTTTGATCTCAGAATTCAAAGATATTTATTCCGTCTAAGATTGATACTATGACGATATCTCCATTAAGGCATGGCCTGGCTACATATGTTGATGAAGTAATATCAACGACCTCGCATGAAAAGTCTGGAGATTCATGGAAAGATACTGTACACCAGGCTGTGGTTAATAGAAACAGCGTTAAGCGCTTGTTAGAAAAGGCACGCCGCGAAAAGTTACGAACTTTGGCTGGCTTTCTTCCTCGAATTGTGTTGCAAAACCTGGCTGCTCTAACTCCTGAAAGCATCTGCAATATGCTACCCAACAGCCAGCGACTTGAAGGCGCCGTCGTTGTCCTTTTTGATCTATGTAAATTTACGAAACTTGCTGAAGGGTTGAGGCGCGGCGATATTTTGCTCTCAGATGGAAACGAAAGATCTACTCGCCCCACTCACAGATACTCGGCTAGTTCTTTGATCCAGAGAAGTACTGAAATGTTCGATTCTAATGAAATCAGTCAAAGCTATCACTCGACTCTTTTATCCACAACAATTTTAAGGATTCAAAACACTGAAAAAGAGCAGGTTACCAATTAAACTATTTAATTATTTTATATTTTTTGAGAATGGTACTCTATTTTAGGACAAATTTTATCTGCATAAAAATCTAGATAGCAAATATATTTTTATGATAACAAATTTTTTTATTGTTTGGTCGCAGCATATATACATATATTAACAATTTACTACTTTATATAGCTTTAAACAGTTTCCCAAAAAATGCATTAAAATTATTTGTTGTAAGGTCAAATTTAGTACACACCATAAAAATTATCCTGGCAGAGTTTTTAAAAAATCATTGTCTTGCAATTGATAAAATGGAGTTCACTCAAAATTGGTGTCTAAATTAATGCTGAAAATTCCATATATTGTTTGATGGATATATATATATATAGATTTAATAATACTGTTGAAAAATGGCAACGTATTGTAAAATATCATTTAAGAGCTGTATTAGAAAATGACTCAAATAAAGTAGTAAAATCATATGATATTTTTACATATCTACGTGCCCATATCAAATTATATTTTTCTTAATTTAGTGCATCTGTTTTGTTATTAAGGCTCTTATTATCAATATGTAGTTGTATTTAGTTTATTACCAAATTAATAAATTAGAATATTAATTGTGCTTAATTTTTAGTATTCATATGTTAATTTTATCTCTAAACTCTTTGTTTGACTCAGATTACTTAGTTTTTTTCTCAGAATATTTCTCTTTAGGGATTTTCTATTCCTTTCAAAAAATTTCCCTTGAATTTTTTAGACGAATTTTGAATTTTTCTTGAAAAGGTTTAAACTAGTATAAGCAGCTATCAATTCTAGGTTTCATACAGTGAGAAGTTCATTTTCCTATATAGAACGACTCACACACACTAAACAGGCATAATGTAATGCTTAGGGCTGCAATATTAAAAACGCACCAACTTTTTAATAGCCTAATTCGCTAAACCCTGACTCGCTTGGGCAATATTCTACCATTGAGTCGTGTCTAAATTAAAGCATATCGATATTAACTGAATTATTGAAAAATGCATAAAATTTTGATAGTTACTAGTGTTTTTCATTTTGGTGCATATTTGCCTGCAGTACTGGCAATCAATATTATCCATTTCTTTACCTACCTTCAGTTTTGTAGTTGAAGTACCTATAGTGTCCTTAATTCCATAAAACGACGTACTGTGAACTTTAAATGAAAATTATATTTTTTAATTTCCTTAGTACCGATATTTATTATGATGCAGGCTGGATATGGTGCAGAACAATTGAAAGATTTACTGAAATTGTTCTTTCAAGAACTGATGGGAACGCTTACGGACCATGGTGGGGATGTTTTGCGGCTGGCTGGAGATGCTCTAATAGCTGTATTTCATGATGAAAGGGCTTCTGGAGGAGGTATATTCTTGAACAAATATCAAATGAGACCTGTTTCGAGCGTTGATATGGGGTAAAATAAATTGTTCACTTTTCTTTGGATGAATAAAAATACACTGTTACTTTCCTTGGACAATTCTGCAGTTCATAATTTTGTTTGCTTAGCTTCTCATAGAGATGCATTCAATTTAAAAAATGTTTATTTATTCATTGTGAATCATTAACAGTACAATTTGTTCTACCAATTGAATTACTTTCACAGTTATCAGTGTTGTCACCTGTGTTGTAATATTTTTTGCTGTTTGTTACAGCAGGGCTATAATTCGTAAATTTCCAAGTTACTATGACTTTATCACTGTTGTTTGATGTACAATGATGAGCGTTGAAATGCGGCCAAATGTTATATTGTGTTACTATGATATTAGCATTATGTCTCGTAGTTCTAAAGTTGACAGTTGTCATGTACTCAACTGTGATTTGTCATTGATGCATTTATATATATATTGGCAAATGAAAAATCAGGCCATGAAAAGTCACATGCAATGTGTCTATTCAAAAAATAATTTGCCTGGCACTGACTCTTTTTTTAAGATTTCAATTACTGACTTTTGGCTTGCATAGTTATTGTAAACTTGTACAATATCATATATATTTGTTTGCGTAACTGATATTTACTTCTTATTAGATGAAGTGGCTAAGGCGCAGCTAGTACAGCGTGCAGCCTTAGTTTCAATGCTGGCTTTGAGGAGATTAGATGGGCGTAATATTAGAGGGCTCGATCTTCATTTACATGTTGCTTTGGGTATTGGACCTGTTGATCTGTAAGTACAGTTAATTATCATATATGTGTACGAAATGATTTGTAGCGTATATGTAAATTTTGAATGAAAATATGGATACGATGTTTGTGCACTTCTTATATAGGTACGTGCTTGGAGATAGGCGTTTAGGTTGGCAGTATGTAGCTGCTGGTGAACCTTTTAAGTCTCTAGATACAGCTCTGGATGATGGGACTGCTGGTCAAATGGTGGTAAGTATGTGCAATCAACTTACATTCATACATAAATGCATGTACACACGCTATCTTTGAATAACTACAAACTTTTCACTGATTCAGTAAAAATTTGAACAGGCAGATTATTATTCTTTATACAGTTCAGTTGCTTTGATTCGTTGTAGGCGTCTGGAAAATATGTTTAATCAATGTGTTGCTCGTTGATAATATAATCTGTATTTTTAAAGATGTTTACCTAACTTTATACAATGTCACATTTGCCTATTCAATGTTAATAGGTTAGCCCTAGCATGTGGGAAGGACTGCAGAAATTTTCATTAGAGGAATATGAACACCAATTATTGGTCCAAACAAAGGGAAATCCGATATTAGAAAGTGGGGAGACTCTAAGGTATATATGCCTATGGCATTGCATGTTAATATCATTTGAAATGAATAATGGCTAAAATCAACTAAGTCTCTCTTACTGGAAGGTAAACTTTGCAGGCAATTTTTTCGGTAAGAACGTCTTAATTCAGTCAAATTCCTTTCAAAAATTGCTTTTCTGTTATCATATCGTCAGGAAAGTATCAATCTTTTATCCATCAATTAAAATAAAAAATGATCATGCAAATAATCATGTATGCTTAATAAATTTATTTTTACTAAAGTTCAAATTCAGGTAGCCGTGTAGGTTTTTTCTTGGCTATAGTTTTATTGCTCTTTGTTCTCATAGAAAATGCTGCGAGTGGGATGCCGAAGAGTTGAAAAGTGGAAATTTCAGACTAAGCTTGAAGGCCACAGCAGATGATCTTGAGGTAAGGTCGATATGTTTGCTTATGAAAAGGTTAAAATTATTCTTTATCTTGGAAAGTTTTAGAATGTGGATTCTTATTATGGTGGTGCATATAGTAAATCGCCAATCTACTCTGTATGATGATATTTCATGTGGATTAAATGTGGATTCATCTAGATATCTTATTGAGCAAATCCGGTTAACCCTGGGCCGCTGTAAATGTTCCTAACACACCATATAAATCTAACGGACCCTGAACTAAATTTCTATAGTCAGAGGTTTAGATTAAATAAAAAACCACCTTTATAGACTCTCCTGATAATCATCATATGCTAAAATTGAGCTTTCCGTTAGAAGATCACTGCTAAATGGATGAAAAACAGTTTTTTTTCACATTTAATTTCAATTTCTTTTTTATTAATAGCTGCCAACTTTGACATTATTATCGAAACTACTGGAGATTGTGCTATTGATGGTATTGTCGAATTTACAGCTACATTGCACATGGCAAATAATGTACAAACCAACAAGTATTAGCTGACAGATAATTAGTCATGAGCATTACAACCGTTTAGGGTTTGTAAGATTTATGCGGTTCTACTATGAAATCTGACTTTTATGTAAAGTTCAACTATGGAAATTAATACATTTTTTGGACAGAACACTGGTTGCCTGCATCAAAATAAGACGCTTTTTGTACCTTTCAAAAAGTTCAAAATTTGAATCGTTCTGTGTGAACTTGTGAGTTTTATACGTTGAAAACAAGAATTTCAAATAATTTTTTATTGATGAAAAGCTTAACTTATATTAGCAATTGATTCTGAATTTGCACATCCATTAAAAGCTATGATCTACCGAATGTATCGAATACTTTTTGCAAGAAATTTAATAATTTTCTTGGGAAAGTGATTAGTTTGTTTTCATAAATACATTCTCAAACAGAAAGTTTCAATTATGAACAAACTATGTACAATTCATTTCATATAAATATACAAAACTATTGGCATTCTTTTGGGATCAAGGTGGGGGAACATAAAGCATTGATTATCAAATTGAAATTATTTTGGCATCCAGCTGAAAGGTTGTTCAATAGGAATATATATTTATATATAAACTAGTAAATAAAATATTTTGGGCATATCTTGAGTTGATTATAATGACAATCATAAATGATTCTCGTAAGTTTCACATCCCCCTAAACTGCTACATATGACCAGCTGGATTTCTTAAATGGTAAAAGTGTAATTCATTAGGACTGTTCATATCATTTGTTGGAAAGGGTGTTTCTGCAACAGTTGAATTTGTCACTAATGATAGAGGACTTGAGAGGGCATATGACTTGTAGTTAATAGTTACTTCATTTTTGTTAAAATGTCGCATTTTGGAATGATTTCTGAAGGGTTAAAAAGACTCTAAAGTTTTTTAGTCACCTGTCCTACACATTTACATTGAAGTTTGACATTGTGTTTTTCATAATTTATATTCATCTTTTCCTTTTCTCTGTGAGTTTTCTATCTTTGAGAATCGTTACATCCAAAACTTTAATGGTAAAATATATGTATAACAAATTCTATTTGACAAATTTTGGCTTCTAAGATATGAACAAGAAAGTCTTATTGTGCCCAAGTTTAGCTGCAGATTTTCGTTCCTAACACATGAAGTTAGTAGTCTCAATAAAGTCATTATATCCGAGTTTACCTGTAACTAGCTGTTTTATAAGAGTTTATATTTTTAAAATTTATTTTCTAGCCAGCGTTTTTGCTTTGTTCATCATTATTTGAGTCACTTTTTGTTTTAGGCTGTACTGAAATTAGATGCGGCATACGAAAAGAAACTAGGAAACGATTATACAGGAGCTGCTAAGGCTGCTATAGAAGCCGTTTTAGCAAAAGCGGATGCATTGGAGCGAGTCGTTCGCCTTTTTACGCTACCCCCAATTTTATATGCCTGCGAGGCCGAGACATCTGGGTGGTAAGTATGAACTTCTATGATTTCGATTCAGTTGTATACATTAAAATTATCAATGTTTGTAGTGATTTGATGCACTGATTATGGAAGAGCCTCATATAGTTGTAAATTTCAGATGTATAAATTCAATTTGAGAACGGACTTTCACCATAGGAAATGAATGAAAAGGCACGATTATTTCTAGTAAGCTTCATATTTTTGGTATAGCGTATTGATTCCGTGATTCCAAAATATTTGTCGTATCCAAAATCTTATTTGTACATAAAGTTAATGACTTTTTGATTTTAGTTTACCCAATCAGTAAAGCTTTCTAAAATTCATGCAGCAAAATATATTTTTTCTTACTATTTTGATGAATTTTAACTATTGCTGTTTTTTATAGCTTTTGAAAATTTCAATTTCATAATAATATTTTGCTTGGGATGTATTTTGATTGGTTTTTGTTCTTTTTAGAGTATTTTCAATCTTGGCAGGTGGATATGAATTTCAATTTCAATACTCTATAACTCTAGTAATATATCCAATCATGTTATGTATATTTGAATGATGTATTAGGTTTGCCGAAGGAAGCCGAGTTGTTGTGATATTTATAAACGTAGCTTTAGATAGAAGACCGGATCTTAATACTATGCAGCGTGTGTTCAGTAAGTCCATATATTTTTATTTATGATCATTCGCATGCCTAAACATGTACAAATATATGAATGCATCTATGAAAACATGTGCAATCAGGAAAAGTCATACAGGAATGTAGATATAGTCGAATAAAGTAAGTTTTTTTGGGGGGTAAAGAATCAAATGTACCCATGCGTATGTATGTGCACACCCACACGTATACATAAAGTGCTAGTATTTATTGACTTTTAAAGTATCATTCGTTAGACATCCATATTTGCATATTCTTTACAGTCGGCTTAATCAATGAGTAAATGATGAAAATCTCGACTTTTACCACATTCTTATTGGCCTAAATTATTCTGTGATAGCCACTTATACAGTTGCAATAGTATTGAAAAGAAATTTTTACGCAGGCGTTCTCCAAGGGACAATGACTGCTTTCCACGGTATCATTAAAGAATTCAGCCAGGATGATAAGGTACGTCAAACTGCTTAGGCTTTGGGATGTTTTGATTTAGTCCTGAAAAATGGCTTCACAATGAGTAACGATTATTCTACCAGTACATATGATGCGTATTATCAATATATATTTGTATATGCATGTGCTTACTAAAAGTACAAATTTTGAAGCCTTTGAGGTCAAAAATATTCAAAATAAAGATGAAAACCTTCGTTGTAATTTTTTCAAGCTCATTTTTCAATTTGCACACTAAAAAGGCATTATATTTTATTTAGTTTAAAAACGACAAACATAAGTATCTTTTAGTGCTAAATAAAGTTTCTGCATTTTAATTTGTTACGTAGGGTATTGTAATGGTTGGGGCCTTGGGCTTACCCCCCTTAACTGGGTCAAATCCAGCGGCCCGGGCCTGCTTGGCTGCCTTGAGAGTTGTAGCAAATTTAGGGAAAATGGGGGCGCAGGCATATGTCGGAATCAGCATGGGACAGGTGATATATATATATATATATGCATACATTAAACTACGAATAAAAAAAATCTGTCGGTACATCATTATTGTAACATTTTTGCTAAAATTATCATTAGCTATAAAACTTTTTTGGTATGTTTTTTTCATTCACGAGTTTTACAAGGACTCGCTGATATTTTTCAGTTGTATTCCTAGTTCCTGGTAATTTTAAGTAATTTTGCAATAGTATTTCTAAATTGACTGAAAATAAACTCCGTATGTAGCCAATCTTCCAGGACCACCAGATTAATTAGCAATATTCGAAATCTGACCGTGAACTTGCACGATAAGAATTTTTCATTATTTGTTATGAGATAATATTGCTTGAAATTAAATCGTAATATCCGAAGTCTGCTGTATTTCTTTTTTAACTACTGGCTGATTTCGATACAGCCTAGCATAGTATACAATCCAGTCCTTTAGTCATTATTGGATATGTGTATTTCAACTATTGAATAACAATGTGGTTAACTTTTTTTCTATTTCCCAGGTTTTCACAGCAAGTATTGGTAGTTCTAGACGTGAATATGGCATGTTTGGGGATGTTGTGAACACTGCTGCCCGCCTTATGGGGGCAGGCAAAAAAGATGCCACTCTTGTGCCCGCCCTAGCTACTGTGTCCCAATTGCAGAAGAAAACTGGGACGACGCCTAGGGTACAGTTCAATATTTGATTATGCAATTAACCTTAGAGAAAATGAATTTTTAGTTCTAGAAGAAAAGGCTAAACTTGGACGCACTATGACTTTCTTATTTTTCTTTAGAAATGAAAGTTCGTTGAAAGCATATCTAATATATATGAAGTTTATTGTATACCATAGGACCCCTTGCCCCTGTTAAGAACCCTTTTAAATTTATATAGAAATCGCAGCCCCAAAACAATTTATTCAGAAAGGTTTATTCATAATTTCTCAAAGTCACATTACATAAAGTTTCAATTTGCTCATTTCAGCAACACATATTCTGAAATTCTGGGATTCACTATATGTAAGAAATCGAAAGTTTACTAGCTGGTCCATTTTTCAAATTTTTGTTTTCAGAAATTTTCTACTATGGCTGTCTCTTTCATTTTTATCAACGTGTTCATTTTTCTTTATAATTTGATGATATATATGCATTGAAATTATTATAATATTTTTTATATTTATATGATCAGAGCCTTTTTTCGACCACTAATAAAGGGAGCCGCAAGCTCTGGGATACGGGAAGCACCGATTTTAGCCGAAAATGGGCGATCATTGTTGAAAAAGAAGTACACAGGTCATTATGATACTCTTTTTCCCCCTTTTATTTCTGAACACTTTTCAAAATACAGACCCTCGAATTTAAAGAATTGCATTTTTTTACCTATCTTATATAAGTTAGAATGTTTTTTGCATGTTAGTCTCTTTGCCTCTTACTTTTGCCCATTTTTCTCTTCCATTTATCCCTCTCTCTTTACATCATTTCTCTTGCTTCTTACTTTTGCTCTTTTTTCTCTATCTTTTTCCTCTATTTTTTTAATCAACTAAGCTCATCTTAATTCGTTTTCAAATCCAATGAAATGCGCAAATGTCGCTACAATTTAAAGATACGACTCCCATGCAACTTTACAAAGCTTACAGCTTTGAAATAGGCGTGGTAAAAATTTGCTGCATTCATGAGGTCGCCTAAAAACGAACATGGTCGGCTTAACTAAAATGAATACCTAATCAACTTAAAATTTAATTATTGCTAAAATGAGTACAATCAAAATTCTTTTTGCAATATCCGTGCGCATCTTGTTTTTTGTGGCCAAAGTCTGATTGCATTTTCTGAATTTTTCTTTACCTTCAGTGCTGCAAATAGTCAAATTGAGTTTTATTCGGGCGGTAATATTGAAGTAAAAGGCAAATCTCAAAGAATTGAAGTTTATCTGCCAGTGAGAGGGCGGCACCAGGTATATATGTTATATGAATAAATTTGTTATTGTATTCAAAATATTATCTTCTTTGAATACAATAGCTATCGAATTATTTGTAGTGGGATGTTTTTGTTGAATCATGCCATTTTTTGCCTGTTCGCTCATCCGTTTTTAGTGTTACTCATGAAAATATTACTTTTTGGCCACAGAAGAAAATTTTTTATTCGGTACTTAGATATTTAAATTTTATGATGATTTGCTTCGAATAAAGTGCATACATTGTCCCTGCAAAAAATTTCCTCGACGAAAGGCCACATTTATGAAAAGACTCAGAAAATTCTTCTTCTGTAAATGTGCATGCGATAATTTGAGTACGACTTTTCGTTTAATGTCATAGATTTTCTTGCGGAAAAGATATGAAATTTCCTGCATTACTGCATACCAGTTTGAACTTCATAAGTAATGTATAATTCTTGGTGAAAGTGCAAAATAGGCAATTAAACTTTATTGGACCTTTAAAAAATTATTCTGGCATTTGACCTTAAAAAATAGAAGCACCATGGACTAAAAAGTCATCAAAGTATATGTTTGCATTCTTAAGTCCTGTTTCATTAGTGACGTATAGTTGATATTCTATAAATCGATGGTCCAATTAATAAGCTCTACTATTGGATTGCTCATCATTCCGCCAACCTACGTTTGCTGGTGTATACTGATATCTCAACTCCGCAATATTCGATTACCGGAGAACTTTTTGTGAAACTGATGGTATCTGATTATACAATATTGACTAACATTTTTTGTTATTTTTTGTTGACATGTGTGCATGTAGATGTCAATTAAACAGGGTGGCGATGAATCTCTTGCTTACATTGGCCACCGAGGTTTGCGAGCACGTCTGACAAATCGTATAAGTCACCTCACCCAGGTAAAAGAGGCTAAAATGAAACGATATAATAAGTACTATGCATGCTTTTTTGTGGTAGAGTCTTACTTTCAAAGTAAAACGTTGAGAAATAAAAAAACGAATTCAATTCTGTCAACGGCAAAATTATTTTAAGATATTAAAATTGTATACTTTTGGGATGGTTCGCATCTATTTTTTATTCGTGCAGCATCCAAGTTGAAAGGCCACAATCATGAAAGTATACATCAAATGTATTTCTTTTTTATGAGATAGTTTCATGCAATTCAATTGTTTAGATGCCATCATTTTAATTGTGGTTATTGCATGTGTAATAGGGTATGGGAGGAGGTATGGTGGTGCTTCAGGGGGCACCGGGTACCGGCAAGTCCCGTTTGCTGTCAGTATGTGCCCCCGAATGGCGAAAACAGAGGGTAGCTGTTCTGGGCATAGAGCCATTTAATGTGCCCGCCCATGGATCTGGGCGTCGAGTCGAAGTGTTTCTTCAAAGGAGTAAGTTTCGTTCTCACCAATTTTCTGATAATACATTTATTTATGTATATTAAACAATCATGTATGCACATACATTTATTTATTATGCTATTTTTTATCCAAAGGATATACTATAGATAATATTTTCCAAGAGCAGAGGAGGGTGTTTTGTATTCGTCAATTCATATATTCAGTTACACCAATTTATCTATTGTAAAGTTGATTTTAACTTGCATAACTTTTAACGACTATTTCACTATAAGCGATAAAGATCCAATGGAATGACGTTTAAACTTTTTCCTATGTGCTTGCTTATTCTTTGTCATCGGTACTGTGAGTCCCCCATTTCTTTACCTTTATTTAACAATCCCTTCCCAGTTGATGAGTGACATGGTTCACTAAAATAATATGATTCCACTAAAAATAAAAACTTTATTTTTTGTGGAAAACTTATTGATGCTGTATTTGTGACTGTCCAGGGAGCTAAACTCTCATGGGACTGTAGCAGTAAGCAAACTCGTATGCAAAAAAATTGATTAAAACTTATTTTTAGAAATGGTCCATAGCCGTCCTATTGAGTATCTTGTCCATCCTTTAATGGGGGCCCTTGTGGATTTTTTGGGTTGCTGTTTGTTTTGTGTGGAGTAACTTAAATTTTACTTACCGGTTGTTAATCTTTTCTACCTTGACCCTCTAAATTTGGTTAAGAATGAAAAGTTGCAGAATTTGCTTACGTTTTTACTAAAGGAATAGATTTTGCTGTCTTTTTCTGCAATTCTGGTCGTTTCGTTGTACGTATAAATCGATAAGGTTTGTTGGTTGGATGGTTAAAAAATGTGATGATTGACAGTTGGCACCAATTTATTATCTTTTCATTAATTACGAAAGAATCATAAAACAATGGTAATAGTCAATAAAAATTAAGAACTCTGAGCAAATCAGCGTTTGAATTTTAATACCATTTTATATGTTTCAATTTGAATTGATAAATTTTATCCTTTTGAGTATTTGTGGGGGGCACTTTGAATTTTTGATGCATCTTTTAAATACTTTCCTTTTCTAGGCACTTCGGATGGACAGCCAATTGAAAACGGATTTCTTGCTTGGCGAGCTACCATACGAGACCTAGTTTTGTTGCTTAAGCCCAAAGTTCTGGCTTCTGCTGGATATACCCAATTTTTGCCTACCTCGCTGTCACTCTACGCTTCTAGGGGGTTCCCAGCTCCTACTAACATGTACATATTACTATTTTCATATGATTAATATTCTATTGAAAACGCCAACGCACAGTTAAAAACATTAATCTGTGAAGAATATGTAGTTTTTGGTGTATCTTCTCTTGTTCAACATTTTTCAGAATTTATTAATATTTTTTTGTATGCATGATATTTTTCATATTGCTTTATCCAACTATAAGCCATTTTTTATCTTTGGAATTTTATGTACGGGAGTGATTTTCACCTAAGCGTTTGTATTTTGATATATTATTCGAGTTTAACATGCATACATATTTATATATATGTGAATTTTTTTGTTTTCTCTCACCACATCGTGACCAGAACCTGATAAGTAAGCAATATACAATAATATAGTGGCTCTCTCTTTAATGTCCAAAAAGTGAATTCATAGATTGTATGAAGATATTGCTAGCTGACTGCTAGTCATATGTTTGTTACTATTGATGGAGACTGATATAGTATACAATCCAGTATACTAGCCACTAATTAAAGAATAAGTTTCTGAAAAAATGTTCAAATTGAAGCATACTTGTATGCTTCAATCTTTAATACCAAACTGTCATTTTATCTTTTTTGTCGCTACATCTTTGTTGTATCAAAAATTAAAATTTTCATTGCTAGTTTTTAACCATCAAGCTACGAGCAATATTTTTTGTGTGCTAAGTTTCATTGTAATCAAATCTAGGAATTTTGACTTTAAATATAGCAAGCATTACAATTTTCAGTGGCATTTTTATCGGAAGAAATATACATTTTACATACAGGTCTGCTACACCTCGGCTTTCAAAGTTATTTCCTTTCAAGACCAACGAAAAAAAGACAACAGATACCATGGACCTTTCCAAAGTATTGTCGTTTGAAGAGGCAGCAAATGTCGTAAACTCTGATGAAGAGTCAATTTTAACCATTCGATCTCAGCCCCCAGCATTCGGCACGGACGATTTGTCAAATGGGCCTCCAAAAATTGAAAATGCCAATACTTCTAATTCAAAGAGTATGAGGCGTAGGCATAGCATTGCAGATGCAAGCAGTACTTTACAGAGAAAAATGTCAAAAATGGCCGGAAAAATACAATTTCAGGTTAAAAATGTTTCCTGTTCAGTAATTTTCAGAAAGAAAGGTTTTATAAAAAACTTGTATTAATACTGTCACTTTTTTGTCAGTATTTATGACTAAGGACAAGAATAGTATTGACCACAAGATATATCAGATTAGAGTTCAAATCCAATTTAATGTGAGGTTTAAAGTGTCATAACTGTTATTATGCAGAATTTGCATGATATGCACAACTGGCTCATATAGTTCAATAGATTTAAACATGAGTAATCTCCAAGGTCAAGTATTCTGAATTAAATTACCTCTTTCTTGATAGTCACCTGTACTTAATACCGCCAATCTCGTCTAGACTCGATTAATGTAGCTTTTTTGCCCTTACCCGCTTTAAGTAATATTAAGCAGGGTTTTACTTTAGTGCCCCTCTTTCACGGGTAAGCCAATTAAGGCTGTGTCTTTAAGTGTTACTTGCTATGCATTGGTGTTAAACAACTCGTTAACAAAAGCAAGTTAAATGTGCTTTTGAAAATGAGAAGCAAGAGTCAAATATATTGATAATTTCTCTAAATATTGAAACAAGTAAGGATTTTCTATGCTCCAGAGAACTTATGGTGCTTGCTCTTTCAAATCGAATATAAAAATGGCGGTACATGGAAAATCCACGATCATGCAACATTGTGTACAAAATGTTCATGATGAGGCAGCGGCTTTCCAAGTTTGGAACTAAATTGGGCATCATAGTTACCAAGATCAGTTTTATACATATATGACTGTCATTATTATGATACATGATTCAACTTATTACCTTTGGTATGTGTTACTTTTGACTTTGTTAAAATGCTTTTTCTGGATTTGAAAATTTTTCAAAAGACTTTTTTGTTGCAATAAGACAAAATGTTAATAATATTTCATCATTTTATGTACTGGAAGATTAAAGGAGTTCGAGCACTTGGCAAGAGGCGTGTTTCCCTACAGACCAATGTACTTCCAAAATCGAATTTGGAGTTGAGAACTACTGCTTCAGAGCCTGTAGAGGATTATACGGATGAGGAAAACAGCTTACCATGGTGGGCGGGAGCTTTTCAGGGGGACAATGCGAGTGGAACGCTTGGATTAGTTGATTCTAGACAGACTAGAGGGCAGTATCTGCTTGAGCTTTGTAAGGAATTCATGCCTCAGAATTACGTGAAAGCTACGCAGGTGAGTTTTATTTGCTTATTAGAATATAAAACCTTGTTAATGCAGTCTTATGTTTTTCGTATACAGTTTGTATCAGTGAAATCTAAAACATATAATAATGCCCTGATGTCGAGAATAAGCCGCAGTAGCATGTTCGAAACAAACTTTTCTAGTTAAGATATATATATATATATATATTGTTTATTTAAAATGTTTAATTTTGACTCTAATACCGTTCAACTGAATCATATGATCCTTGTTGAATTTCACTAATACTATTTACGACTCTCGAGAGTGTGCACCAATTTACTCTAAGTATTTCATTCCTCAATGGTTGTTTTCTTTTGAACATTGTCATTTTGAGGGGGCTAGAACCCTTTGAGTAAGTTACCAGAGTCAAGCATTCAATTTTACTCTAAAAAATTAGTAGAATATTTTGCTATGTCGGAATTGTAATAAATAAAAGATAATCCAGTAGTGTCAGGAGTTTCAGATTATATGCAATAAATTATTCGTTTGTCATCATAATGCAAAGAAATGCTAAGTGAAATTAGAAGCATTTCTAAGATGAATACATACTGTATTTGAAATATTTATAATTTTTTAGCTCCAAAGCTGTGGGATTTTTATAGAAAAAATCATTGATTTTAAGTTTTTTTTTGTATATCTGTATTCGAACTTGCATCAGAAGTTTCAATAGTTGCATCTTTTTATGGCGTTAGGTACTTTGCGAGTTGCTTACAGCAGAATGTCCCTTGATGATCGAAAAAGCTCATACGCCCAGGACTGTAGCTGCCATGGGTGCTCGCCCCGATAAGGCAGAATTCGATGTTTTGATGGGGGTCATAACTATAGCTGCGCTCATAGATGCGAGCCTACCACTGCTTATAATAATTGATGCTGAGCACCCTATCGATTCCCAGGTTCAGTAGTTTATCATTCATATCGATTCTCGTGATTTCATTGCGGCATAACTTGGTCATAAGAATTAGTCCAAATTCTAATTTATTGTGAAAAGATTTAGAATGTCAATTCTTTCATGGCGACATTAATCGTGGATTGCCAATCACGGATGAACTTTGGATTGGCCTAGAAGCCATTAAGACTTTGGAAACTTTATCATGTCAGAATCAATCGACCTTACGATGAGTATACATAATGCATATGCATATGTATACTATATCAAAGAAATATGCCTAGCGTTACCATTAACTGCTACGCATGCATAAATACATTCATACGTAAATGCATATCTATTACTTATGCATGCTTTCTTTCGTATTACAGAGCTGCGACCTGCTAAAGGCAACTATCAAGTACCTCAATGACCGGGTTTTGTTCATAATAACCAGCCCTCCCTTGCCTTGGAAAGGCAATGAGAGCCCTCACAATGCCGGGAAACTTAGTACTCCGCCTAATGTTAAGACTCTGAGGGGAGAATACAACACAAGACTACTTGATATCGAGGAAAATGAATCAGAGGTGCTTATTCATAATATAGTATATGATATGGGATTTGAAATGCGATGAAAAAACTTTATCCAGAATTTTCTAAATGCTTTTCATGTGTATTGATATCTGCATACCAAATTTATCCTTCCCTATAAGTTTATTAAGTATATATAATCATGTAACATGCAATGCGTGTAAGTAGGTCAGGTACGGGTAAAGCTCAGCTAAAAAAATTTTAAAAATATCCTCATGTATTTTTATGGTTTTGCCTGCACTGAATGGTTTCATGGTAATTTTTTAGGTCGATTTGGACGAATTTGAAGATGATAACGATTCTGATGGAGGGTTTTCCTATGATGAAGAGAGCGATGAAGACGAAAATTCTCCGGAAATGGATTCTGATGCTCAAACAGTCGATACTTTAAATGTTAGTGTACATTTTTCATCAGTACATTAATTTCATATTTAACAAAATATTTTTACGGAATAATCTTGAATTGCAAATAACTTTGAATCTAACTGATTTGCTTTTGGCAAACTTTCATTTATGAAGAATAAATGAGAAAGTCCTGTTGTGCTGAGTTCAGCTAGGGATTTTTTAATGTAAAAACTTAATTTGGTGATCTGATGGATTTATTATATCCGATGTTTACAGTGCATCAAACTTTCATTGCATTAATTTTTTAAATTTTGAATCAAGTTTTATTTTTAATAACCTACCCGAAAGCTACAAAAAGTTACTTTTGGGAATATGAAATGTAATGCTGGAGCATATTGTACGCAAATAACTTGAAATGATTTCAGTTTGTTTTTCTTAAAGGTCTGCATAAAATGCTGCATTAAACAGATTTTTTGAATTGCTTAATGTGCGCTATCGGCCGTATCAAGCAACCTTGAGTAATATTGGCTAAGTCCCGGGTTAATGTGGGGAGATATCCTGAATAGGGATGTAGGAATTTAAGTTCGGTGTAACATCAAATACCCATGGGTTTGTCCATGCTAGGAACTAATTCACACTCAAGCTTAATAAATATTACATAGAACGTGTTATCGAGTAAGCTTTTCTACGTCGGATTTTTCCAAAAAATTGAGAGCCCTGGTCTCTGCTCTCTTATAACCGATAATACAACTATAGCATCCCAAGATGAAATTTATGTGTACATGTTTTTAAAATTTTGCCTACTTCATTATTCAAAAATGGAAATAAAATTTTTGTATTTAATAAAGTTTCTTCCTTTGTGGTATCAGGTTTCTTATCTTTATTTTTGTCTTTTTTATAATTTTTATAGGACCATGAATTTTTGCGACCTGGATCCTCAACGTCGATGCACAGTACCAGCAAGCGCTTGGCAGAGATCTTATCTGCTTCAAAGCTTCAACAGAGCCTTTCAGACAATCAGCTTGTATCCCCCAGAGGTGCAGACTTATTTAACTCGTGTAATCCCAGGGCTGCGGGGCTCACAGGGGTCATTACTTCCCTAGGTGACAGTGGATCACTGTGCCAAACCATGCATGTAGGCTCTCTAGGTTACTGGCAGTGCTCTGATCTTGCAGGTGGGGAGGAGATAAAATAACTCATTCTTAATAACTACAAGGCTTAGGTCATATAAAATAGTTCAGAAATGTGTAAAAACTGACGAACTACTCCTAAGGCTCATGTGTCATGTCAAATGTTGAGTATCAAAAGTATTTTCTTCCATTTTTGTTTCATTTGAATAATATTGGTTAATATTTACGTTTTATAGAATAGTAAAAATTAGTGTACACTAATTGTTATCCTCTCATTTGATATTTTACAATCAATTTTTAAGAATTTGATGATAAATGTATGCACATCTATGTCAATATTCTGATATAGATGTATTTCAGAAAAACCATGAATATGTTGAATAGGCAGTTAAATTATTTAAAATCATTTTAACGTTTCAAAAGTTATCCTGAAACCTGACCTCGAAACAAAAGTAAACTCACTAGTCCATTTGCATCTTCTTTCCCAGTGGCGTATTTAGATTTTGTTAGATAATTCTTTTCTTGTTTAAATCATGTATTTTACAATGTAAAAGTATGCTTAGTACTGTTTAATTCTCAGCCCATATCAATGCGGTTACTGTGAAAATTGTATATATTTTGTTTTAGGGAGCTTTTTTGGAGGAGTTGAGCTCACCCCTCTATCTTCCCTCGCCCTTTATCTTCGTACTCAAGGAAATCCATTTTACATCACCGAGTACTGCAAATTCGCTATGGAAAATGAGCTGGGGCTGATTATAAATTCAGAGCATGACCCAGTTCCTACTTCTGGTTCGGAGAGCCAAGATGAGGATGGTGATGAGAAAATTGAGGTTGAAAAGGTGCCTGAAGCGGCCATGTCGATACATACTGATGGGCACGAAGAGGGCCTTTGGTGGGCCTTGAACCCTACTAAAAATGCTTGCCGCATGCTTCAGGTAATGGTTTTTGATTTTTATATGCGAGTGGAACTGTTTTTGCTGGTGGTCGAATTTTTATACTGATGCGACTACTAGTCAAAAATTACAAAGCTCAAATCAATCTAAAATTGGAAGTTAGCATATGCTAGAATTGCTTGTTAGGTTTGAGATGCAGAGGAGAAAAGGAGGGGGGGGGGGTGATTTTAGTCTTTTTTATGTGGGTGAATATTACTCTACGAAATGATTCATTCTAATTTTAAAAAATTCTCTTTGTGCAAACTCGAACATTCTACAGGAGGTAATAATATTCAAGTAAAGCTCAATTAACCATTTTCAAAAGTATGCGTTAATACACCGAAATGAACGGAAATAAACGAATTTCAATTGTTATATGTATATATCTCATATTTTGCAACTCTCTACCGGCATATTTCATTCTTTCATTCAGTACAGGCTATTATGGCTGCCTTAATATTTCTATAATTTGTTTTGTAGAATGTGATTCCGCTTGCCATAGAAGAGCAGTTAATGAATTTTTTGAGCTGCCTTACTGCGCAGCAGTTTTTTGTTTTAAAAGTACTGAGCGTTATCGGAGTGTTCGATATCAGTACTGAGCTCTTGGAACATATATACCCTATACCGGTCATCCCTGAACGGTCGATTTTAGATGATGTTCAGGCTTTAGAAGCTTGTAAAATAGTATGGATCAGGGTAGATAATGGGAAAATGTTTGTGACTTTTCGCGATCTGATTCTTCATCAGGTATTTCATTTGCATGCATGTATTTACATTTCTGGGGATTCGATATATATGCATATATACGTATGGCTGCTATGTCAAGTAAGTGTGTGGGCATAATAGTTTAAGAAATGGTATTCTGGATTATATCATAGTACTAGTGAAGCGTTTTGGGGTCTCTTTTAGAAATCATTTTAAAATGCAGCAATTTGATCTATACTTGAAGAGGTATATTTTTATATTTTGCATTCGGAGTATACGAAAGTATGTATTTTGTACTGTTACTTTGTAGATCGTGTATCAAAGGCTTAGTTACTATCACCGCCGAGAGCTGCACAATAAATTAGCAGAGTTCTACGATGATCTCTCGCACAATGGAGAGTGTGAAGGCTCCAGGACAATCCCTAAAAGCGATCTTGTTCCCCACCTTATTCACCACTATAATCTCGCGCAGGAAGAATCCAAGGTTTGAAACTGCGCTAACTCACGTAGAACTGATTTTATCCATTTAATAGTGTCTAACTGTGATTGAATATTACTCCATGTAATCACTTTTGCTCTTGCTTAGCTAATAACTTGATGAGATTCGTATATTACAATGTATACATTATGATAAATGTCTATTTTTTTCGATGTTATATTTTGCTGGAAAATGGCGAGTATTTTTAAATGTATATTACAGCTAGAATTACTTCATACAACGAGCAAATTATTTTGCTAAGCCTTGTGTAGATTAGTAGAAAGGTCCTTTTTTGAAGATATATTACAGTGTTTTTATGTGTTGTAGATGTTGAGATCTACTAGCAATGAATTGGGTAGGATGAAGAATGAGTTTGCATTTTACCTCAATCAATTAAGAGAATTAGGACTTGGCAACAAAATTTTATAATAATTAAATTAATGATAATATTTCTTTCCCGATTTTGAATTTTTTACTGTTTTCTATTCTTCTCATGCATGATTTTTAAATACATGCATGTTTTTAGGCTACCATCTGGGTAGGAGTGATTGGCGTCCGTGAATTAGAACTTTGGGCAATTGCTGATTTTCAGAGGCTCATCAATGCTTGCTTGCCATACGTTCCTCTGCATTCGCGAAAAGTGCCAAAGACGTATCGCGATATCATGTGGTTCTCCCCCTCTCTGGCAGGAATTTTGAGAACATTGGCTGCCATACGAAGTGGACCGGTAAGTTGAAATTGATGCACAGCATACTCTAAATTTTTTGGGACAATTGATTTATTTTATTGAATCCTAAAATCTGGAGCGGAACTTGCGCATTGTCTGCACTTTTTTGTTTATTTTATGCAAATTCGTTAAATTGTAATTGTAAAATTTGAAGCTTGCTTTTTCAATGGCAGTTTTAGAGAGACTTAGTATTTGCTTTTGTTTAACATATATGTACAAACATTTCTATTCCTGATAAATTGTACCTAGCGATCACTGTAACTGGATAAATTTGCAAGATTTTTCAGTGTCTACGGGATTGGTTAGGAACATTATGTTTTTTTGTTCTATTGAGCTGGTCGATCTGATTGGGACAGATGGCTGATTACTGAGTAATTTAAGTGAAAAGCTTTTTGTGTACTTTGAAGAGTCCGATAGATTTTGAGTTGTTGTATCTAATTTTAATGTTTTATTTTCTTCAACTGCAACTTAATACTGGTAAAACACTGATATTTATTAAAAATCCAAGTAGATTTCTGTTTAACTCATTTTGTTTCAATTCAATCAGATTGTGCGTACTGTGGCCACATCATTATTTGCAGTTGTAAAAGAAAAGCGCTTGAAGGATGCAGAGGTAGCAGAGGGTATGTCTGCTCCGCGAACCACCACGTTGGACTTGCCAGAATTGACACCAAATTAGCAACATGACTTAGGATCTCTTTCTTCTTTTCTATAGTTATATGAGTAACCGGCTGATACATTCACCACAGAATCCCGTAATAAATATAATTTGAAACTTTGTATACAATATTTCTCTGTCAATTTCAACGCCTGCAGGGAAAATATACCTGAATATGACTTGTGAACTCTAGACTTTCCGTAACTATATCCGCTAGAGGCCAATAGCTTAAATTGGCTGCCAAAGGCAAAGTTAACTGACCATGAATGCTCAAAGAGGTGATACAGCAATCTATTGGACAGTGCTTTTAACTATTATTGCTTGTGAAAACTTCTTACTGATGATTCAATTTGCATACCGATTTGTGCACATGTCTTAATATTCTCAACTCTAAAAGAACGGAACGGTTCATTAATGTTTACCCGTTTTATAGAGTTTGGTGTCAGTTAAAGCGGTGCATTAATTTGAGCAACACATTCATCGAAGGAATTTTTATATTCGCAACTGATAGGTGCTATAATTTAGACCAATTATTACTTTATCGGAATTGATTGAACGTTGTTTGAAAAATTGGTAATTTTTTAATTTCATGACATCACTTTGAAATTTTTTCGAGGCGATATTAAATGATATAGAACTGATTATTTTTCAATGCACTATGCTGCGAAAGAGTCAGTTATGCCATTTAGATTTCTGGTATATTCAAAGCAAAAATTAAGAGCTTAATTTAAATTGATACATTTTATATTCAACTTTTTTTTAATTTAATCAAGTTTTCAAAGTGCTTATGATTGCCTTTCTAAAGCATGTGAAGAGTAAATTTATTGGAAAAAGTTTAATATTCTGCACTCATTACTGCATAGATTTGTTGCATAATTTTATACACAAATAAATTTCTGAATCAATTTTTGGGCAAGTTAATTGACCTATCAAATTAAAGCATATAAAGCCAGGTGCTGCTTGATTTTTGTTGTTCATGTATAAATCATCTGGTATAATGTATTGCTTTTTTATTCATAAGTCTCATCTGTTTAATATTTTCACGCAAATGAAATAATTAGAATATATCATCCTGATAGTTTTTTTCACTATACATGTGTCAGAAACAGAAAGAATACTGATTATGTTAATCTGCTAAATCAATATAAGAAGTATTATTACTTGTTAGTTTCAACAGTTTTTGCTTTAATTTAACAAGACAAGGTTCACTTACAAATTATCTGATTAACTTTGAAATATTAACACTATCGTTTATTTAAAATAAATGATTTTAAGCTCATAAATTTGAATATGATTACAAAGAAAACAAATCTTTACTCTGGACAGAAAATATAAATATTAAGCAGATATACATTAATATCAAAACTTTTGATAATCTCTACTTATTTTGTCAGGATCTAATATGTTTTCGCCGTGTATTATTTTATTTATCTACAATTCTTTCAGGGATTTGTAATTATATCGATCTAATTCGGTTTGTATGTGCAAGCTTAGGTTGAAAATGTTGACGAGATTCACTCTTGTCAACACATGAATTAAGATTAATGAAATAGTATTGAACGTGTAATATCTCTGTGTTATACTGTTCTGGTTTTCTGGTTTACACTCGATACGATTCGTTAGTCTTGACATATTTCTTTCAAAATACAAAGTGTCTTAGAAAAGAGCTAGTTTTTTAATTGAGTTCTCTATCACTCAAATGGCAAGACCTACAAAGAGTAATCTTTGTTGTTTAAAAACAACTTTAGTGGAAATATTGTTTGCTATTATGTTGCATCTTGGTTAGTAATGCCTTTTTCTTGCAACAGGAATCTTTTTGAACTAGTAATACTGTTATGCTCTCTCATATCAATGTTGAGCACTAACCATGCTATTGTTAAAAGTAGTTTTATGCCCTGGAATCAAGACCTGGCACACTGAACACTTCTGCTTTCATTATCCCACTGTATGTATGTTAGTGTGCGTGTATGCAAATGTCTGGGAACTTTTTCATTGCACTTATGAAAGAAAAAAGGCATGCTCAACTGCTATTCAGTTTATAATGCTTTTGGTTAATTTATTTATGCATATTACATTATTATTATTTAGTCTCAATTTATTATTTAGATATTATCCATTTCAAATGAATCATCTGATTTGAGCTTGCATTGAACCTGTTAACAATTCACAATGCAAGTCCTTTTAATGTTAGAATACATGGATACATTTATTCTCTATATACTACAAACATACTCTAGAAATCAGCTCCTTGTTCTTATGAAGTTCACTTGACTAAAATCGTATTCAGAAAAAGTTACCTAGAATTTTTATCAAATATTGATGAATTTTATTTAATTTCCTTTGATTTGTTTTGTTATAAAATTGGGTAGTTACATAGTTGCCCCACAGAGGGTGGTGCACTTGAGGACTCCGCAATCATTAGGGTTCATTACTTAACGCTTGAAAAATAGCATGCAATTAATAAGGACCCATATGCCCTCGCTTGAAAGAGTCCATTTTTAATTATCTGTAAAAGAATCATTTTACCCTTTCGCTGATGGTAAAAAATTTACAAATATGAAAATGGATTTGAATACAACAAATATTGTTCTATTGAAAAGTAAGAATAGCTGGATCGAGTTGTGAAAGGTAAACGTATGTTCACCATTGAATTTAAAATTTCAAGTTTCGGTTTTCAGTTACAACGCCAGATATTTAATTTGGAAAATTATTTGGTGCGAAGAGCAACCACATTATTTCATTCATAACATATCGTTTAATTCTTTCATAAAGCTTATTACTATAATAATCATTACACATATACCTTTATAAATTCTTAAAAGATGACCGGAAACACAGCTATTGCTTGTGGTCTAATCTACGATCTAACGCTATATCGACACATCATTGAAGAAATGGTTCGGAAGGCAACTGAAAATCATGAGGAGTCCAAGCGATCGAAGAGAGTTTTGAAGAAAGGAAGCCTCTGCAGAAAGCAATCCACGAAGAGTAAGAAGATTTCAGATTCACCTCGAAGAATCAAATCTGTCGACAATAGCAGAGCTCTCAAAAAAGATATAAACATCGTCCTAAATCAAATTGGGAAGTTGCGAATATCACTAGAGTCTAACGATATGGAACTGTAAAAATTACATTACATCGATGGAAATTAGAATTTAACAAGTAGTTAGGCGATTGTATTTGCGTATTTAATGAATTGTATGCTGTTACTGTTGATTTTCTTCTACTTATGAAATGAAATTGCATTATTTCGACGTATACATCATAAGATTATGGGGTTTCATTCATCTTTTTTTTCGTTGGTTAATTTTTCTATTTTAATAGATTGTGAGTAAAATCTGCAAGTTTTCAACTTTGAAACCATTTCGCTAAAATTTGTTTTATTTTTTGTATTCTTCCCGGACAGAACGCATGAATAACGTTCTTAAACTAGTAATGAAACTATAAAATAATAGGATTTCGCACATTAGAAACCTAATTACTCCACTACTCACAAATCCCAAGGCAGTCCAATCGACGAGAATTGTAAATGAAATAAATTTACTAAATATAGTGGTATCAGTTACTTGTCCAAATTCTGGTGTACAAAAATGAGTTGACGTAAGAGAAGATAATTTAAGTCAAAGACACTTTATAAATGCTATAGAATAAAAAAGATGCTAATCAATGGTACTAAAAAATAATATAAGAATTTTAATTATGTGAAAATGAACTTTTTGATGGGTATATCAAATAAATTGTTCTACCACTGCTTAAACACTTGAATTGGATGTTACATCTAGCATGTGATTCTTTCAAGACTATTGAATCCTATGGAACAGTGTTGAAACTCATCTTTCGATATACTTCTCAGGTTAAGGCTTACATAATGTGTACTAATTAATGCTTTAAAGCCACCAGAAATGTCAAACATATTTATGCTTTTCATGTCCAATGCTTAAACGTTAATTTCAATGCCATTCATAATATTGTTTACTGTTGTTCAATATCTAGCCTACAAAATGGCCTTCATTTCTACATGTCATTAATGTTATCGTGCTATCTGAAAAAGTATACTACAATTCACCTCACTGCAAACGGACAAGTGCAACTAAATACTGTCTTGGCTGTTGACGTAAGATATCTATGAAAGCAAAGCAAATTAAGTCAGTTTACCAAAATAACCTATACCACTCCTCATCTTTTGTTCTTTGATTTTATACATTCCTGAATTTACATTGTAAGAATTATTCATTGATTAGTACCTTAGTTGTCATGAATATTTTAGTAGTTGAGTTACCTTCTTGAAGATGTTAAGCCAATTCGTAACTAGTAAGCTGCTTTATTGGAACAGCAATTTTGGTTTGGATGAAATATTTACATTGATTGAGGAATTTGAGCTTTTCATGAAATTTCGCTCTGCCCGAGATATTAGAAATGAAAAAAATAGTATATCAAACATCTGTTGTTTCCTGTTGTGCAGAAGATGTAAAGTAACTTTACCTCTTGAAAATAAAAGCTTGTGCAATTATTAAGCAATATAACTGTTATGCAGACTCTCTATTTATAATTTCAATCATCACAGTATTACTGTAAATATTTCAAACACATGGTTTTCGTAAGTATCGCTGAAGATACGTAGTACTTGATATTTATCCCATTTCACAGAAAATGTCTCGCCTCAGTTTAGTAAGTAGATATAAACTAGACTTACAAAAATGAGCATTTCTTAGAACCAGAATGCAATATGTATAACAGCAATAACAACTAGCAAATAACATGTATATGTATTGAATCATCCAAAGTCAAAACCGCGATGCATACTTTGCCAGAGCATACGCAACTAACTGTACCCATTCAAATACGAAACTGCAGCATTCACTGAGGCTGAAGAATGTACATCAGATCGCAAGGATTCTTCCTCTCGCGCCACTAAGGAATATTTACGCAGTACCCCACTGAGTGCAGTAGGAAACTCGGGAAAATCTCGAAAGCTCGGAAAATAATTCACATCTATTATCACTATCTCTTTCGTTTCACACGACACGATGAGATCAAAGCCGAAGAGTGTCAACGAAAATGCATCGCGCAAGTGCTGGGCTGCCTTTAATGCAGCTGAGAGGGGGAGTTGAGGGGGGATAATGTGGGGAAGAGGATCAAAATTACCCCCAAAATCTTGAACGGTGGGGTACGGCTTTTGAGAGTCGAAAGACAGACTCCCTTGTAGATTCGATGGGAGATTCGGTAAGCTAGGTCTAGAATGCATTTGAACTTCATCGCCTACAACACACACCTTAAATAGTGTTGAATTATGGTTATAGTACTCCTAATAAGACAAAAACACGATATTAGTTTCAATAAAAACAATGCGCTCAAACAGAAATTATCAAATTTTTCAGTTGACAAAAGCATCAAGTAAATTAACTACAAAAGAGAAAGTTAATATGATCTATAACCTCTTGATATGCTATAAAAGTGTACCACATACGATAAACATGAGTGAAATTGATAAATGCATCTGGCTTCTTCAAAAGTTAGTAAAATCTAACTTACAATACTCCCATGTAGATGTCCCATTCAAATATTACGCATGAAAAATTGTTTTAATTCATGGAGTCATTACACCAAGAATTCTTAAAAAGACACAAAAACCTTGTAGTAAAAAGCAATCGAGTAAATAAACAATTACAGGATATTCTGATATAACGAATTCTCTTTTAGCAATTTTTCACTTATAACCAATAAATGAAAAGTCATATTATGTCAAGTTTAGCTTCAGATTTTCGAATATAAAAAATCTGACTAAGTAGTCCTGGCATATTCGTTGTATCTGAAGTTCAATGTATTCTACAAACAATATCTTACATTTTAACTAGAAAATTGCTCCTTGTCCACTTTTTTTACTATGTTGAAAAAGTTGAATTGTACCTGTATTACAATAGGAACAGACACGACGCTGAGGGATCCTTCATCTAAAATTACCAACATGGTGTGAGATCCGAGTGTACCGCAGGCTTGAATTGGCTTGCATATCAACGGGAACTGAAACTGTGCATCTCGAATTTTACGCTTTACTTCATTGACTCCTACGCCTGCGCTGATGACGAGAAACCGTGGGGGCCTAGGCATACCGCTGTATGCGCCAAGCCTAGAATAGGCATCCTGCAGCACATCTAATGTGCGAACTCTGCATATATATAAATAGAAGGGAATCGAAAATTTTCTGTTTGAAATTTTCTGCATTTATTCTGTATGATATGCTATGCAAACAACTATAAACTTCAACTAAATATAAAACATGGGAAATTTTAAAATCTATTGAAGCTAAATTTTTTTGAAAAGAATCGTTATCCAGAACCTCTGAATGGATAAATTTTGAACTTCAAGGTTGCTTACAGAAGGTTGAACAAAAAATCGAGTCTTGAAGAGTTATGATTTAAAGGTTTTTGATATTCGCTGAGCTTATGTTTTGGGGAAGACGATAGAATTCCAAAGAAAAAAAGTGACCACCCATTGAGAGAAAAGTACATTATTTAGGACATAAAGTAAGATTTAATCAAAATTTTCAATAGCATACCTGTTGATCACATTCTCAACATTTTCCAGTGGATCTACACACACGCATGAAGTGTTAAGCGCCATATATCTATCGATTCGAGCAAGTTTTGCAGCAGAGCTACTATTTGATGACCTACAAAATCAGTATAAAATTAATATCTTCATATTTTTACCAATTTATGGCACATATGAACACACTATTGATCACTGAAAATTAAATGCAAAATCAATACTAGTTATCAAGCAGTCATTACTCTTATTTTATCTTCAGATATTCAAATTAGAATCACATTTTCTAGAAAACTAACCTAAAATTGTTGAAAAAATGTAATTGGTCTCAATGTCAAAAGGGGATTCTACAACATTGTAATATGAAAAGCCTCCAATTTCATCCGTCCAAGGCCAAAGTATTGAAATTTACTTGAAATCAATTACTATCTTTATGGCATTAATGCAAAAGTAATTTCGAATCTTCTTAAGATTAGTTTCACGATTTTTTGAAAAAAGTACAAACCTACCTATTCATTATGTCTTCACTAAGTTTATGCAAGATTACATCGAACCGGCCCTGCTCTTGTAATTCGCGCGTGAAATCAAGTGGTTTATAGATGACATCATCATGAAATCGAGTCAATGTTCCAATAATTTTTTCCATGCTTTCCATTTTTTTCGGCATAAAGGCATATCCCACGATGGTAGGTTTAGACCTAATATCGTCAATTAAATAATCCGTATCCTTTTCTCTGGAGGAGGCGCGTCTTTTGCTATATCCCATGAACTTGATTATTTCTATGCATGAGGAGGGGGATAGTCTTACATTCCATGTAAACCAACAAACTGAAACGCTTATATTGCCATAGATGAAAGCGATAGAAATAGACTAGGTAAGCTGCTATCGAACGATTAGTAACCTATGCTTAAATCTTTGATGTAGCACTTCACCACAGAAACTTATTCTCCTATAAAATTTAGTGAATAGATTGCGGAAGATTCCATACCGACAAAAACGAACCAGAAATGGACGGGTACATCAAATTTGGGTATTATAAGATTGGGTCCAGAACCCGCTACCCAATGTAAAGAATTACCCGTAATAATGCACTTGTCTTAAAAAGATTCCTTTCCGAATCAAGTCCAATCATGTGCAATTTAATACTATTTTTTCATTTAATATGTGAATTTGTCTATGTGATTGAACCTGACAGCATCCCAATATATGTAACTTATGTGACCTCAAAACTGTTCTTTTTTACACATTTCAGCGAAAAAAGAGCAATTGATTTACAGAACAATTTGATTATGCCCATATGAGACATGCAACATAGGTTGGGACTCAGTTTGCCTCTTTATCAATATGGGTAGCACCAACTATTTTGCCTAAAAATAATAATATTTCAAATTATAACTATTCTCTTTTTAAATATTTCTTGGGCATTGATTCCATAAAATCTAGAATTTTGATAAATAAAAACGATATTATTAGTATGGAATTTTTGATCTTATATTTCAAAAATACAATTATCTCCTACTTTTCTGTCATTTTTTTGCTTCATTTGTTATTTCTGTTCCATTCATTCAAATTTTGCTAGCTCAGTTTACAGAAGTAACTCCAACTCAAAACTAAAGTGGCTAGATTTTGGAATCATCTGATACATGGCCAAATTAAAGAAAAGCATGCTCATTCTTCTTAGCTGTACACAATTGACAGCACTAATTTATTTGAACAATAATAAAGGGAAAAGAATTGTAAAATACTGTTGAATTATAATAATTTTTTGAGCTAAATCGATTTCTTAAAATATTTCTTAGGTAGTATTATTGAAAAAGTACATGAGGTAAATTTATATGTAACTTTCTTGGTTTTTATTGTATGATTTTCAACTATAACCTTTGCATATCTATGTTGATTCAATTAGTTTAAAAAGTCAAATTATGTCAGAAAATAGTACAATACACTTGATCATTACACATTAAATGATTCAATGATGTATTTTTAGTGCTAAAGTGGAAGATGACGGTTCTTTGGTAAATTTAAAACATTTTGGTGTAAATGTTGGACCAAGATAGAATTCAAAATGTGACTTTAGAAGTCTGGTATAGCTGCAAACCTTTTTATATGTCTAAAAAATGTAAGGTACAAATATTATGGATGTATAGTATTTCTGAGCTTAATCCCCATAAAATATAGAAAAGCATTTTGTCTTAGTATTGCAATTTAAAGTCAATCTACAATTTCAGTATAAATAACAGTTTTAAGACCATGTTGACATCTAAATTGAAAGTACATTGTTCTTAACATTTTTCTGCTGTCGAATAATGTCAGGAACGCAAAATACAATGAACAAGAATGAAACATGTACATTACATTTACTGACTTGTGTTGATAGAAGTGAGAACATTCTAT